>PVJX010002458.1:0-24608 GCA_004027295.1 Dolichotis patagonum | reverse complement strand
ATTTATAAATAAATGGACACGACTTGAGACCATTCTGTTAAGTGAAATAAACCAAACTCACAAGAGTAAATACCATATAATCTCCCTAATATGAGATTTGATAAGAGTATATAAGACTTTATGGTAAGCATGAGGCCCCATCTCATAGCTTTGAAGTCTTTCAAAGTTTTAAATCATCAGTTGGAATGGTGTAATGTTATTTATACTTGCAATTCATTTTTTAAAAAATTACTTAAAATATCTACTTAAGTATCATTTGCTCATAAAATTGACAATTAGTATTTGAAAGTGATAGAAAATAGTAATCTATAATTCATATTTACACTAATTTAGACTATTTCTCCCATTCTACATAATGGAAACTTACCCTGCTTAAAAATAGATTGACAACACTTCTCATTCTTTCCAATGTGGTCACTTTTTAAACCAGTCTGACACAATTCTTTCCCACCAGAAACGTTCACTTTGAATGCCACCTCAATTTTAAAGCGTTTTCCAAATCACACTGCTTGAAGACATCAGCTAATAATTAATTTTCTATTACAGGTTGAGGGCATGTCCTAAATTTATCAAATCAACTATTAGATTACAACTATTATTCACAAGTCTTATTTGCCTTTCTAAGTGATCAAAGGTCTTAGTCAAAGAACAATATCTCTTACCATAAAACTTAAAGCAGTTCCTTATAAAATTCCCAATTAATATGTGTATTTTTGAATGAGTGATGAGTTGATGCCATATGGAATGCCAAAGGAGAACAGAGGAGAGGAGAGGACAGGAGAGAAAGGCAGAGGAGGGGGAGGGGAGAGGAGAGTTAACATTCTAAATGAATGTACTGGACCAAATGCCTTGAGAGTTTCTTTTATGTTGTCTCACAATTGGATCCTTGAAGATTTCTCCCAAAGACAAAGGCAAACCACATTTACACAAGGTGCCTATTACATTTGTATCATCAGGAGACACAGGTTAAAAAATATCTTTAAAGAGTCTTGATGAAAATTATCCAAAGATACTGTCTATTGTTTCCATCTGGTAATATACCCACAAATCTTTGTATCAACTAGGAAAAAAACAAGAAACTTTTTATCTGGTAGAGAATGAATAAGTTCAAATTTCTACATTACAATTAAGCCTCCTCTTATGTCTACAACTTCCACTAGCTCTGATGGAAATAAACATGAAAAAGACATGACAAGCTCTTTAGAGAGCCTATAGCTCTCTGCTTTACACGTTTTAGTAGCTACTTAGTGACTAGTGAAGTGTAACACTCTCTTTCTACTGAAATAATCTAAAATTTAATTAAACTTTAAAGTAGAAAATAAGGTTATGTGTATTTTCAAAAGAAAATTAAAGAAATCTATATTCTTTGGGTGTGCAAGGCAGTGTGTTAGCTTTACACGGGAAAGAATCAGAGATGATTTCTGACCCTGTGGCATTCATTCTCCAAGAAGTCATTCATTAGGCAATCTGAAACATACCCTATTATTACTGTATTACATAATATACTTGAAATGTTGGTAAATAACACAAAAGAAAAACCTCTTTGGTGAGTACATAGTAAGGGATCTTGTATATTCTTGGGAATCTTGTTCTGGAGCTGGAGCTGGCACTGGGGCTTAATTTTGAAAATGTATCTATCAGTTCTCTAGAATTATCTATCATTCATAATTCCATACATTTCAGAACAAATAATTGATGACTTCAATATTTAAAAATATACTCTGGTTTTTTATTTAACCTCTGCTTCAGAAATGCATTTTCTTCACTCTTATAGAAAGTAGAACAATTGTGAAAAACATACTTCAAATGTAATATGTACATTTCCATTGTATTTGTAGACTGATTGCCTGGTTGGGATGCTCACATTTTCACAGTGCTATTTATGAACAAGTGCACAGTATTCGAGCAGGCATTTAAAACTAAATAACTTTGCTAGGATAGTCTGATATATTAAGGAGAGGTTTAAGGTGCTACATAACTACATGTGTAAGTACATTCTTATTGCTGACCTTACAGTGCACTTAGTATCTTATACTTCACTAATGCTGTCTCTACTACCACAAGCAATTTATTCTGCCTCATGTTCCTCAAGTGCTCATAAATCAGCATTAGATCCCTTTTACTGAGTTGCTGATTTTAAGCCAGCACATCAAGAAGGAGCATTTGGATTCAAAGTATAATATTGGCACACATATTGATTTTAATTAGTCTAATTAGTTCATTACACTAAAAATCACACAGATCATTTATTACATCAACCTAATGGCAAATGATCAAGGTTTTAATATGATAATGAAGTAGATCAATTATCACTTATAAAGGAAGTCATTAACAAGTATAAACATTGTCAAACTGAATACCATTACAAATTATGAAGTTATACCAAAGGCAATTTGTATATACACACTAATTTTATCTTAGTCAATCTCTACTAAAAATGAATTGTTTTTAAGTTTACTTTGCTGTGTATTTTAATTTTTTTAGACTATGTACAAGCTGGTTAACATATGTTATAGCTAATACTTGTGATTCTGAAAAATTTCTATGGGTGTAATATTGTATAAACATTAGCATTGGATGGAATTTAATTTTATTTAGTGTTCTGTCTTTACTTTGAGGATCAAAAATTTATTCACTTCAGTAATTTAGTGTCCTGGTTTACATAAAAATAAACAGCTAATGAGGGTGCTTGAGATATGTATGATGTTTGAGACATCCTGCAGGCCAGTGTGATTTTTTATATTTAATTAATAATAGTAACATAAAAATGCACGGAAAGACCAAAATAACTGCAAAAAGATTTCAGATTACAACAGGACATACTCATTTATTAATGCTTCTTGCAGCTTTAACATTACCAAGATATCTTAAATAAAACCAGCCAACTGTGCACACTGGTGCTAACTCAGTGCATTGCCATTTATCATTATTATTGCTATCATTACCCTTTGCTTAGGGTCCCTTCACTCTGTTTTAAATCCATTTGACAGGAGTGCACATTCAAGCTATTCAGAATTTATTTTTTTGGTGAGAATTTGTGATGTAGTATATAAAGTATTTCCTTGATATCCAATATAACATGATGTAATTGTCATTCCCTAAATGTTAAATTTCCAAAAACAAATGCAGTCTCAGGAATTCTCCTAGACCTCTTCAGAGACGTACCAAACAAAAATGACACCTTGTTTTTGACAATGGTGCATGTAAATCTAAAATTGCATTACAAATGCTATTAAGTAGAAAACTTCTGTAATTAAAAGGAAGAGAGAGACAGAGAGAGAGAAAGAAGAAAGAAAGAAAGAAAGAAAGAAAGAAAGAAAGAAAGAAAGAAAGAAAGAAACAGAGAGAGAGAGATCTTGCAAAAAGACCAACTTGTTCTGCTGTCAAGAAGGAAACTCTGGAAACAGTGTGGACCCCACACTTGGCTCTCCTGCTTCATTGTGCACACCTCATATATTCATAAAGATCAAATCGATTAATACCTATATAGAATCTAACCATCTGGCAAGCAATAGATACTAGCCATTATAATTATGTAGCAGTAAATACTACTGGATTCAACTCTAGTCTAACAGTTTCCCAGAGTAGACTGTGATGCAATAAATGTACAATGTTCACTCCTACACCTGGTATGGAGTATATACCTCAGGGGTATGATTTCTTAATGGCATTCTCTTACCAGACACTCTTAACTCAGCACATCCTCATTATTGAAACCACCTTCCAATAACTGAGTATATTTTTTTTACCAGTTTTGTGGGAATAAAGTCAACCTCAACCTCTTTATCACTACATTTTGTAGTCCTTGCACATCCATCCTGTTCTCTACCCAAGATATGTGTGCCGAAGCTCCTTGCATCAGTTTGGCTTTGTTTCCTAGCAAGCATAGAACCTATCAACTGCTGTATTCATCACTTCCTAACTTTGCACCCTTGATGGCTTTTCCTTCTTCCTAATAATTTCTAATGATCCTCAATATCCATCTTCTCTAAGTGCATACCATCTTCATGGTGAGCTATACATCTCTGGGCAAGTAATTTAATCTCCTTTAACTTTGTATTGAAGGCATTGTAGTTATTTTATTACTGTTGTTGCTATAGTTATTATTCTATAAAAAAATTCTTCATTTTCCAACTAAATACTTTGAAATATGCAGAATGATAAAAATATTTGACACTCTAAGTAATGAGGCCTCAACTCCTAAAACTTCACTTCCCAATGCTCGCACTAGTAACACAGAGGTACAAGTTTAAAATTCAAGAGCCAAAATATATGTAAAATTGTCCTGAAAGAAAGCTTAACTGATGAGAAAGCCAACTAAAAGGAAGGAGAAAACAACTCCAAAGGGCAAGTGTTGCCAAAGGTCATGTTAAAATAAACTGAAAACATACTTTAGATAATAAATATATCAAAATATCTTATGAGCTATAAATAAAACCATATGACACAGCTTCATGAAGCATAAGCAATGCACTTGCTGATTAGCCTACTCTGCATAAGTAAAGAGAAAATCACACCTCTACCTTCTTTCATGGTCTGTCAAATCAGCACTACATTTGCTCTTCAAATTTGTATGAGTGAGTTAGACATTAGGTTCTTTGTTTTTAATTCAGGTAAGCTGATTGCTTTTGAACGGGAGGATACAGACCTGTTGGGAATTTGAGAGGAACATCTCAGAGAACATCTTGGAGAATACACTGAGAACCACAGCCAAAACCATTACACAGACTGCTCTCCAGATTCCACTGAACACACACACACACACACACACACACACACACACACACACACACACGTGGCCTTCTTAATCCATCATGAGCATCCAAGCCTAATGCAGCATGCCTTCCACACCTGGCTTGACACATGAATCGAAAGTATCATTGACAGTTCATGCTTATGCACTTGCATGAAGTACACGGCTGATGATGCACTTGTCTATAGAGCTAGGGCCCTGCTGAGGGGTTAGGTGTTTGAGGAAGGTAATAGCAGTTAATGAGAATATTTTTCAAGAGTTTGGGGGCTGATGTAACAACATTACAATAAAATTTATATCAGTCGCAATTCAAAACTTAACTCTACGAAATATTGCAAAGCCATGTAAACATTTGAACAAATGTTTCATGTGTTAAGAAATAATTTCCCACAGAGTAGTATTTTTAACATTACATAGCTAGAGTCATCACAGGTCTTGTTGGCCAGAAGAAAGAGCAAAATATCCTCATAAACATCAATACAATTCTCTTCCTTCCATGGTCACACAATGTTTGCCACTGAGGTTCATGGTAGGTCAGATTTTAATTTTAACTTCAAATGTTTTTTTTTTCCCCTAAGTCAATGATAATCATTTATAGTTTAGGGCTTTATTCAGATAGTTTCATCTTGCACAACAATTAATGATGATTAAGCAACTTAAAATGCAGGAATTGTCCCTTTTATTGCTTATTACATTCAGGACATGCCTCTAACTTGTCAATATTACCCCAAAAGATTAAGTTTGTTAGGTCTCCAGGTTCAACAGGCAAGCATATAATTTTTCTCTAAGTACCCTGCTCAGGCCCTGGCTTTGTTCAACTACTACCACAGTAGCATCATTAATAGCTGCATAAAACATTTGGAACTAAGGTTAAATTCTTAAATTGGCTTTTATCTCCTTCTCCCTGGTTTCTACTGAGCAACTTAACGTGTTGACTCAGATTCTCAGGAGATTAATTTTTAATCTTCTTTCTTTGTACCTTTGTGTATATTGTTGCAACTACTATTGCATGATATGAGTCAAAAAACATCTTTAATCTCACTTGTTTCCTTTCAAGACTATTCATAGCACAAACATTTATAAGATAATCTGCAACAAGTCTATCTGTATCTCTCTGAGATATGCAAAAATATGAGTGACATTATACATTATTCTTCTATGAATAAATAGGGAACATTAAAAAGGTAGAAAGAAAAAACCCAAATCTATCCTTGTTTTTAAATCTTTATTAAGCATATTCAATATGATTTTTGATTTGTGACTCATAATCAATCAATGAAATGTTATTACTCTCATTTTATAAATGAGGAAGCTGTGACTGAAACAGGAAGTTAAGATGTTTTTCATAAGGTCACAATAAAAATATGATGAAAGAACGAATTTATAAAGGTAACCTTTACTGAACTGATGGCATGTGTTATAAAATGTTCTAGGCTTTCTCATACTAAATCTTTAATCTTCCTAATAATCTTCTGAGGTAGGTGCTAATATAAACTTTAACAAGGAGGAAACTGAAGAAGAGAGAAACGGTAAACGCTGAATGCAGGATGCTAATTGCTGGTACTAGGATATATGTTCAATCATATTATGGCTTGTGTTTACATATTCCCCCAAAGCCTCATGCAGTCATAGATAGGCCTTTTTCAGGTAGAATCTAGATTGTGTGACTGATTCATAATGCAATGCTAGGATTAAAGGTGCTAGTTTAAGGGTTGGTGGTTGCTAAATTATGTACTGATTTGTTTGTCACCATCTTAATCCCAGGAGTCTGCATAAAATACAAGGGAAAGAAAGAGGCTCCTCTTGTCCCTTGCTTGCTTTGCTACCTTCTGCCCACCATGAACTGTTTCTCTTTGTGGGCTTGTCTGCCATGCCAACCTACGTTAGGGTCAGCCAATTATGGACTGAAACCTCTACAAACTGAGTTAAATAAAACTTTTCCCTTTAACTCTGGGTGTCAGGTACTTTATCTCAGCAATGATAGAAAAGTAACCAAGACAAAGAAGGTCAGGCTCAACTCTCGAAATACTGGACCAGGGATTTAGCTCAGTGACTCAGCAACAGTCTGGCAAGTGTGAGGTCCTGAGTTCTATCTATTTCTAGCACCCCCCCAAAAAAACAACCAAAAAAGCCAACTCTCAAACACTGTATTATAGCAAGAATAACATCCCTGAAATCAAGGTCAGACTTTTATTACATGCTATGCAACATCTTCTCATAAGAATCATTTATCCTACTGTGTTTCACAGTGCGTATGTGTGCCAGCATATTCACTCCTGAGAATATGAGCTTTGGCCTTCTCATCCCTCTGTGTCATACAGTGTTTAATATTATGCTATATAGAGTATTTTCAAATATCAGAAGCATTATACTACTTGTGTAACTCAGTAGAAAACTACAAAGACACAATTCTCTAAGAGTCACTCATATTTCTGCATATTCTATAGTTACAGATAGCCGTTGGTCACAGATTATCTTCTCATAGGTATTTGTGTCATAAAGAGCCTTGAAAGATAGAGATAGTGTCTTTCTCTGGAATAAAGTACAAGTATGCTTCCAGCCCTAAAGCCTAGAGATAATGTCTCCTCTAGAGCAAAGAAGAGTGTATATCCAGTATAAACCCATGTACTCTAAACTCAGGATTTCTATTCTATTACACAATCTATGGCTTATGTTAATTCACATCAGAGCCCTGTGTGCAAGTTGAAAGCAAAGAAACTGGTACAAATGGGTTCATGTTATTTGATGACCATGAATAACCCAGAAAATTTTGAGTCTTCTACTAGCATCCTAAGAACTCTGGTGGACTAACTTGATAGTTTGCAAGGAGGATAAAGTCTTAGACCTTCCACAGTTCTTGTGTAAAACAACTAAATCCATGAAAATAAATTTCCGTGGGACTGAGTGGATAACTAAGAAGTTATTTCTAAAATGCAAATTCAAAAATTTTAAAAATTTACAATTATTGATTTAAATGAAAGGTTTTTTAAAAAAATTGATTATCAATCATACAAGTTTGTAGTACATAATGATACCTTTTATCATGAGGAGTTGTTACATGTATATAAAATGTCTTAGTTCTTTTTAACATCCCTTTTTTCTCCCTTTCCTCCTCTCCTCCCTTTCTATGCATAAAATTGTCCCTCATAATTCATGAGTTCTTCATTTGAGAATTTAACCACCATGATTGCATATGTAGTATTTATGCACATTGTCAGCTTTCCCTAAACAGTACAGTATAACTATTTATATAACATTTATATTACATTAGTCATTATAAGTAATCCAGAGATTGTTTAAATATCTAGTAAGATGTATGTGGGTTATATGCAAATAGCATTCAATTTTATGTAAAGAATTTAAGTATGCACGGATGGTACCCTCAGAAGTTCTGGAACCAATGTCCTGTGGCTACCGAGGGATGATGGCATCTATCACCTCATGAAAGAATTCATGGTTCAATACAGTCTAAGCAATACTAATTTTAAGGCACCATAGGGAATTTATAAACTATCAATTGATGAATTATAATAAATTCAGGGAAAGTATAACAATAAAATTTCAATTTTCATTGACAATTTGTTAAGTAATGTTTTAGCAATATTGAGATGCATTATGAAAGCTGTTATTCGATTAACAAGTAGCTCTCTGAGTTCTTTGTTCTATATTGTCAAACATTTGAGAAGTCTGTGGCTTCCTTTATTTTGTGTATAGGAACTATGACATAATATCAATAGTACAAGGTTTATAATAAAATCATCCTTCTCACTCATTTTTTTCAGTCCTTCATTCAACAAATATAATTGAGTACTAAACACTATACAGTGTGTTAGAATGATAGGGATTCATAAAATTCTATTTAGTCAAAAGCCAGGTGTGGCAATACCTACCTGGAACCCCAACACTTGGAAGGCTGAGAAGGAGGGTTACTGCAAATTTGAGGCCAACCTGCGTTACATAGTGAGTTCAAGGACAGCCTGAACTACATGGTGAGACCCTGTCTTTTAAAAAAAATATTCAGTAGAAAAATAATTATGGACCAACACTGAAAAATGTCTGGCAGTTAAAGAAACTGAGGTTAATAAATATAACATAAAACTGGTATGTCATAGAGTTGACTTTATGTGATATCATATCTGCATTATTGAACACAATGCATCCCAGAAGTAGCTTTTAACAAAGAAATTTCTATAACTGCAAATGATTATCTATTAGCTTCCTGTCAAATTTCAGACTTTGTGTTTGTTAAACTGTTACGCTTTGATGAGAAAGCAAGGGTAATCAGGGGAATGTCTACCGTATAGTGCAAATTAAAATAATCAGAAAAAAATCTTGTTGAGAAAAAAAGAAAAAAGGAAAAGTGGAACTTATTGACAAAGATAAAAGAATCATTTTTAAAAATGCTTTTAAAAAATAACAACCTGCCCTTGAAGATGTTACTTGATTTTTAAAAGGAAAGCTCTCAATTACGGAAAATATTTTTAGAATGCAATTAGCATGTCATCAATACTCTCTGTATCACTATAGACTATACAAAAGACAGACAAGGGTTTTTTTCAACAAAAATATGCATCATCATTTTGATAAAAAGTTTGAAGCAAAAACAAAAAATAAATCTAACAAATAAATAGAGCATACCTTGAATTGTTTAAAATAAGACCTTACCTAGTTTAGCATTTGAACGTTTTCCATCAGTTCAATGAAATCTTCACTGAGTACTTAACTGTAGGCTAAATTAATAAGAAAATATTGATTGACAAATATACTCAAGTATATTTAATAATCTTAATGTATCCATATATTTATTTTATAATTTTTAATTTTAATATTGTATTTTTGATTTTAAAAATTTCCTCACAAAGAAAAATTTAAAAATTCTCTTAAATAGGTAAACGAAAGGAAATAAATTAGGCAAGATACTTTGATAACTTTTTATAGGGTAAATTATACATTATGTTACAAATGTATTTATTTACATTTCTTTTGTAATGACACATTCCTTGCCTCTTTACTTCTTTTATTTATGGTAAACTACCATACACTAAATACATACTCACGAACAGGAATAAAAGAAGACTGGGCCAAAGTGGAAAAAAGAAGACTTTGACATCCTCAAAAATCTAAATTTTTGAAATCCTCAAAAATCTAAAGTAATAATTCTAGCACTGTAGGAGCCTGAAGTAGGAAAACAAGCTTTAGACCATCCTGGGCAATTAAAGAACTTAGTGAGACTCTACCTCAAAATAAAAAGAAAAAAAAATAAGATGACAACATATCTCAGGGTGAAAGATCTGGGTTCAGATCTCCACTGATTTAGAAAATAATCCAAAGTACCAAAAGAGCACTAAGAATATATGCAAACAAATAATGCAGAACTGATATGATAGTATCATGTCTAGTAGTACTATGTTTTGCAGAGTTTTAGGAGTACAACCAAGTAAGTATCTGGCTAGTCAGAAAGTCACCAACAAAATAACATTTAAACAAAGTCATGATGACCGGGTAAGAAGTGAACAAAGAGAGAATATGGATAGATAAATTATAGACAGAAGGAGAACTAATTAAGTCACCAGGCACTTTTCTTAAGGAAGGAGAAGGAGAACAGTGATGTTTTACATATATGTTTGTGTGAAGTAGAAGTGGAGAAGAGGAGAGACACAGTAGAAAGAGACAACTCCATGGTGAGTCACTGAATCCCATATTCCATTGACCTGAATATTTACGGCAGTATTTGAGTAAGCAAAAGGAAAAATCACAGTATGTTTCAGGGAAATCACTCTAATGACAGTATGGATGGAGACATAATGGAGTCAAAATTCCGAGTCAAATAGAAAGTTGTTTGTTTCTATTAAATAAGAATAAGACTAGAACTCAAATCAAAATAGCCTGGTGACTGGAGATGAGTCTTGAGACATATTTTAAAAGGAGAGCAGAGTTAGGGTCTGGTGGGATATGGTTTGCCAAACTGAGAAAAATATGAGGGAATGACAAAATTTGGAATTTAGACCATGTGGTACTATTATCAACAAGGAAGAGCTAGAAAAATTGGTGAAGGTTACTAAACTTAAACTGAGTTTACTTTGAAACATGTTGAATTTAGGATGCCCTTACACTACACTGAGGAAAATAAATAAGTCAGGGAGAAATAGGCAGAGTCCAAAAATGAGAGAGTTATCCAGAGCCCTGTATGTAAATAAATGACAGTATATGAGATCACCGAGGGAAAATGTGACGAAGTATGATTACATAACTAGGAAGCACCTCAAAAAAAAACTTTTTAAAATTGGTACTGAGGATTGAACCCAGCACCTCAGAGTTACATCTTTCCTTTCCTTTCCTTTTCTTTCCTTTTTGAGTGTCTGTGTGTGTGCTGGCGCTTGTGGGTGTGTATGTGTATGTTGATATAGGGTTTCGCTCAGTCACTTAATTGCCCAGGCTCGGCTTAAAATTGTGATCCTCCTTCTTCAGGCCCCCAAAGTGTTGGGAGTACAGACCTGTACTATCATACCTGGCTGAACACTTCATTTTTTCAGGCAATTTGGAAGTAGAGACAATGATAAAGCAAAATGAACTTTAAGAGGAAACGACTCAGTGAAGAAGAAAAGGTTCAATAGGTAGTGATTAGGAGTATCTAATGCTACAGGTTTCACAGAGGATGAGCACTCAGGAGGATCTAATTAACATACTGTTTCAAAAACTCAATGGGTGCTGTCTTGAGGATAGAAAAATATCTGCAACTGATAGAATAGAATAGGCAATTAACATATTTTTAGCCTTTTAAAAGTTCAAAACTGCCAAAAGAAATATTTTCTCAATGTATCCTTACACAGAGTTTTGTGTTTCATTAGATATTTTGCTCTAAGTGAAATCTTCTGTCATCGTCAATGCAGATGGAAGCCACAGTGGCTGTGAAAATATAGACAGGACACAGAACATCTGGTATACACACACACAAAAATTCTTGTAACATCTTTGTTTCCTTCTGTATTCACTAACTTTTCATCACAATTTCTGATAGGCAGTGTAAATAAGAGCCATATTTTTATTTTCCTCTTCTGTGTTAAATCTCCAAAGCCTTTATTCCTTAACCATCACTTGATATTTTTGTATTTCTGTGTTATTATATGATAAAAGTGGTAGTTTTACCCTAACATAAAATCTTGAAACTTTTTTCACAAATCCATAAGGCTGCATAATTTCCTACTCAACATGGCACCAAAAAAGAAACAATGACAATGTAAAATGTATATAGTTTTACAAATTACAAAATCATTCCGTGAGCTGTGTCATCTGAATCAACAACTTAAATTAAATAAGGTAGATATATTTAGCAGGTAATGAGTATAAATTTAATGTTTAAATGTCTTGTCAAAAGTTACAGGATAAGAGCTTGGACTTTAAAGATTTACTTGGTAGTTATTTTTAGCCCCCCAAATAAAACTGCTTTGGAAATTTTTTACAAACATTGTTTTACATAAAATATTCCTAATTTTAAATTCTCAAGAGAAAAAACAGTATCTGTTTTTTTTCTAGTGGAACACAAACTAAATTATACACAATAAAATATTAGTCCTATGAAAAGTGTAAGACTTTTTACATAACCAAATTTAATTTAAGAGATCATATGACATAGAAGTTAGGAGTTTGGAATCTGGAGCCATCCAAGTAGGTTCAAATTCTGCCTAAGTTACTTACTCACCTTACAAGGTTTAGTCAGGCCACTTTAATTTCCTATGCCTCAATTTCCACACTTGTAAAATAGATGTGATACTGGTAATGTTTTACACTCTAGCTGGTTCCATAAACTGTTACACTTAGAGCACTGTTCAGGTGTTAGCTACTGCTGATGCCATTCAATAATGTATTTACGGTTTTTTAATGAAATGTAAGGAATTAAAGTGAAGAATTTTTTTCCTCAAATACTATTTTAAGCATTGATTTAAGTAAAGAAAGTATCAGGATACAAGACAAAGTATCTGTCTAATATCAGAATCACAAATACGGATTTGAAAGCACATGCCTGGGAACCACTTGAAGTACACACCTAAATCGCAAGTAATTCAGTTGCCCCATTCTTATACATTAAGTACACTTGCTTTAGGAGCAGACCTACTAATTTTAAATGAGCCCAGAGCATAAATTAATAGAATGCAGAAGAAAAAATATAAATAAATAATGAATAATTTCAAACCTTATAAAAGTTTGGGGATTAAGTGAACCCAGAGAACATTTGGAATACTGGTGGATATTATATAATAATATGTGTTTAGAAAATTTAAAACTGATAATGATGAAGAAAAGAATGGGCAAAACAAGTTTTCCCACTAAGGAGAAATAGCTATTACTAGTATTATAATCCATTGGCCTATGTTCTACCACTGAGCTACATTCCCAACACTGAAAGCAGACTTACCATTTTTAAATAAGAAAAGGACATGAATGAACAATATGCAGAGGAATAAAAATAAAAATATATATAAGTAAGAAATGAAATAATGAAGAAACTTTACTGAGCTTTGTGGGATCTGGGAAACCTTTGGGATCTTGTTTCCCATGAACATTTCCCAAGGATCTCATGAACATTTCCATGTTGAATATAACTTTTGATATGACTGTATTACCATCATGTCTCTCATTTCAATACTTCACAACCTTGGAAAATCTCTGATCCAGATTTCATCTAGTGTCCTTCTTCACAAGAGAGGAAATGTGATGCCAACATTTTGAGGATGCTGGAAAGCCCCTAAGGAAATGTTAACAATTCTAATTGAAAGGAATCAAAATGTGTTGCATACATGTGCCAACTACCCATGATGAATTCAATCCATATACTGCATGAGTGTGCACTGCAAACATATACAAACAAAAAATAGAAATTTTAAAAAAGGAAGGAAGTAGAATCGGGAAAACTACCCAGACAACTTCCTAACATTAAAAGTCATATAATTTTTATATAAATATATAATTTTATATTTTATACAAAAATAATTGAGTCCATTGTCTTACTTTCATAAAATAGATTTCTAACCTAAAATTATTTGGTTAAACAATATGATTTCTGGAGTCATTTTAAAGCATTGCCATTATCATTTTTTAAGAAATACTATTATGATTAACTGAAGTTATCTCTTTCATCACGTTTTTGCCAAAACCAGATAGTATAATTTTTAAGTAGCAATTTTAATTTGACAGGTTGAAAATGGTAGCCACTATGCTAACTTTGTAAACTTTTATAAATTCTTCTGCTACTCCATGATAGTCTGAGATAGCATCAGACTATCTCAAATTAATTTCTTTTACTTGCAAACAATATTTGAAAAATAATGTTAAAAAATACAAATTTGTCAATCCCAGGATTACCTAACTAGTGACAATTTGGAAATAATGATTATGCATCAACAAGAAAATGACTAAATTTTGTTAAATGCATTTAAAAATAACATGCTTTGAAATTCATTTTAAATACTATAATTACCATATGAAATACATGAGATATATAAGAAGAAAAAAATAAGGGAGTAATTGATAAAATGCTAAGAGTAGCTATTTCTCCAGTATGGAGACTGGTGTGACTGGCAGAAAAATCAGATTAGAAGCAACACTCAATTTGGAAAGGTGTATGGATCCTTCCACAGGATCCCCAGGGCTGCCAGCATTCCCATAGTCCTCAATGCTCAGCAGAGGATCAATGTTTAATTCATTGTTCATTCACTTTTCTTTATATTCCTTTACACACTGCTTATTAAATCTGCATTCAAAATGAATGCATATTATTTAATTTGTAATAACAGTCATAAGCAAATAACTTGAGATTTAGATTTATATCTTGAAGTCATCCACTGTCAAAAAAAAAAATTCCAAATGTGGTAGGTGACTCCCTTCCTCTTCACTTACAACACTAAACTCAGCCAAAGCGCCTGAGCTAGGACAATCCTTCTGGGATTCAGGATAGCACATGGAGAGCTCCAGGTGCAATTATCTGAGCAATGGCCTGGAAAGACACAGGAGAAACTGCTAAATCAGGGAGACAATTCTGAGGATAACAGATCCTAGAAACAGTCTGAAACTCAAAGAGCTATAGAAGTCTAGCAACAAGGTGATAGTGACTCTGTGAATAGATATTATGTTCACCTGACCCCAAAAGTCAACTGAGACCTGAAGAGATGTGTTGATGATTACTTTCCTCTAAGAATGGATGAGAAACAAGTGTGTTAGAAGGAGCCTCACATCCTAACGCCACTAAGTCAGACACCTGAGATTGCCAACACACGTGATAATCTACAATACCTAGACTGTGTTTTTTGTTTGTTGGTTGGTTTATACCAGGAATTGATCAACCTGTGTTTTAAAGTACAGTGTACTGACTGCAACTTTAAGGTAAAGAAAGGCCAACAGATTAATAAATAATTGTAATTGAGAGATAGTTTATGGCTCACAGTTCCCAAGAAGAAAGGCACACTATACCCACTATACCGCAGAGGAACACATGGAGAAGCATTGGAGTTCCTCATGAAGCAGAGACAGAAAGGAGTAACTATAGACCAAAGCCTTACTGTAGTTTCGATGGGAAGGAACAGGTAGGCAGGATAAGCAAGCAAATGACTGGCCATCTTGAATGAGTTCAATACATTCTGGGGCAAAAGGCTTCTCCTTAGTTTGTTACCTAGCCCTGGTTATTAAGGCAGATGGGGATAGTAGCCCACAGTCTGAAACCATAGAAAAAGAAGTAGGTGAGGAAAGTAGTCTCTAGAGGGTTTTATCTTTTAAAGTAGTTGGGGGAAAAATACCATAATAAAACATGTGGGAACCAAGTTTTGTGTGTTGAGTTGTCCCACCCCAAAATTCCTATGTTGAAGTCATAATTCCTACAGAGCAACAGTTTTGGACACAGGATTGTTGCAGGTGTAATTAATTAGGGTCAGTTGTATTGAGGGAGTAGTCTAATATAATTGGTGTCCTCAAGAGAAGAAATTTGGATACACATACACACATAGGAAAAATGTTATATGTAAGGATAGATCAGCATGATGTGTCTACAAGTGAAGGAACACCAAAAATTGCCAATGAATTACCAGAAGTTATATGAGAGAAATAAAATATATTGTCTCTAAGACTGAGAAGAAATGAACACTGTGGATGCCTTGATTGTATTTACTTATAGACTAGACAACTGTGAGAGTGCATTTCTATCTTTTGTTACCATACCCTTACCCAACTAATTCACCAAGTGAACTTTGTGAAAAGACAAATGGGTACAGTATCTGTCTTCAAACATTAGCAAAAATATATGTCTCTCATTACATATAAAAACAAGGATAGGAAAAATAAAAGATTAATAGAATGGACAAGAAAAAAAGACAAAACCTCAATTAAAAGAGAAAACCTTTATTGAAAGGAAGCAAAAATGAAGCATTGATCAACATTATAAAAAGGAAAAAACTGATCAGTAGAATTAAACAATGTTCATTTTATTTACTGTGAACTGAATGAACTCATTTCACAAAAGACACAT
Source organism: Dolichotis patagonum (assembly GCA_004027295.1). NCBI lineage: Eukaryota > Metazoa > Chordata > Mammalia > Rodentia > Caviidae > Dolichotis > Dolichotis patagonum. The sequence continues at coordinate 8,343 of PVJX010002458.1, read as the reverse complement.
TCTAAAATTTGACTCTTTAAAAAAGAACTATACTTTATGAGAAATATATTAGAATAGATACTAAATTATTTACCACCATTATGCTCTCCTGTTTCAGGTGCACAGACTGTATTCCCAGCCCTTTAGTTTTCACATGAGTCACATGACTATTGTCAGTCAACATCAGCTAAGATCACCTGGTAGCAAATACCAACAACTCACAGTCAGATGACAAAGCAAGAAGACTGAATTATCCTGGATAATTAAGGACAAATGGAGGGCAGCTGAGTTTGAAAGTATCAGAAAATTTAATTGGAGAACCAAAAATAAATAATTTTTTCTCCCTCCCACACCAGTCTGCCAGGTTTTGAAATTTCAGAGTTAATTTGTTAGTGGAATGTAGTTTTTTTTATATCCAGGTTGATACAGTTAAAACAGAGACATTTGAAAAATGATTGGAAGCAAAGGGATAGACACAAGAAGATATAGAAAAGAAAAATGAAAACAAAATAAGATGACAATTGATATGGTGTATAATAGGTTAAAGTCACCAAAAAGAATGTACAGTGACAGTGGGTTATGAGAAAAATCACAGTTCATAAAAAAAATACAAAGTTTTAAGTACACACACATTAATAGCTTGAAATGTATCGAGATGGTGGTTTAATGAATAAACATATATAGGTAACAAAAACTATTCAAAGTGAAATAAAGTGTTGAATAAAATAGATTATAGTAAGAAATTTTAGTATATCTCAGAATTTGATAGCTTGAAAGACAAAATCAAAGTTATGGAAAAACTAAATAGAACATAATTTAATAAGATATACCCCTTGAGTAAAAAATATGTGTTTTATTCATAGGTTTAAACTAGCCACAGGAAAAATAATTTCCAGTATTATATATCTCATCTTTAAACTATCTCATATATCAAAACAAACTTCTAAGACAGATCCAATTTTATTTCATTCAAAACCAGGGAAATAAGAGTTCATTTGCATGTAAAATCTTCAACAGCCACCTATAAGGAAGTAGAACTTACAAAAGAACAATTCAGGTTACCATGGCTCAGAAAAAAATGTACTGAACCAAGTTATAGTCTAGGCTTGAAAGAGCCTGTCCATACATCACTATATTGTCATCGTGTAACGGGATGACCATACGTCTTGGTTTGCCCAGGACAGTGTGGTTTATGTCTGTTGTCCAAGTGTAATTATTAATAGCACTCCCTTTGGCTTTCAAAAGTGTCTCAGTTTGGACAGTAAATTTTATAGTCATCCTACCATGTAGTGGTACAGTCTTACTGCTTTAGAGAATAGGGATCTCAGGCCTTTCCTGTACAAAGATTTGTGACAACCCCAGGCTGTCTATAGGTCTTGCTTTAATGTCTTGAATTTCTAAACCTAAGAAAAGAATATCAATGGAGTTAAATATTAATTGATAATTAATATCCACCAGGAGCATTATTTATGACCTTACACCATTAAAACTTACATTTATTGAGATAGATGGTGTGTAAATACTAAGTTCTGCTGCATAGTACTATATTAGAGACAGTAACAATACATTACAAAATGCATAATATGACCTTATGAAACATATGAAGCATGTTTTCCTAAACAAAAACTACTCAACTAAGCACAAACTAGAATGTTTCTTGTTTATATGATGAAAGGGATTAATATCAATTTGGTTACCCTGTGTACATTAAAAGAAGGTATACTAAGTTGGGAAAATCTATTAATATCTTGGGTAATATGGTACCTCTTCACTCTATTTTCCCCTACCACTGTTTTGTGGCATACATGTTGATGTTTACTATTTATTTCTATGAATAAATACCAATTACTAGATTTATATTATTATCCCAATACTGGAAAAGTTTCTCGAACAATGTAACACATTGACTCATTTTTCCATTCTTAATACTAAGCTAAGGCAGGGCAAATTAAAAATACATCCTGTATCCCATTGCTTCTTGCTCTTTTATTGTGTTAACAATCTATGACCTTATCCCTTGGCAATCCATGAGCAATGTCTATCTCTACTGATTAACATCCACAAACTTCTCCTCTGCATTTCACTTTTAAAATGCCTACTGTAATATCTTTGTCTCTCATTTTAAACCCCAATGCAAATAACTTTTTTGGAATGAAGTGAATAAAATATTTCTCTGTATTTTGGTCATTAGATAGCCAATCCTAACAGCATTGTAGTTGATAGTCATATAATATTTACACATTGTTCTTTACCAGTGTTACATTGATTGGACTGGTTTAGATACTTGTGCATTTGAAAAGATAGATGAGTTTGTCTTGAATTCATGTCAAATTAATGCTTGGTCTTAGACTCTGACTTTATTTGTCATAGAAAATCTATAACTTTTTTCAGTTATTTAGATGATTAGTGTAGGGATGTTACTAAATATTGAACATGAATTCTATTTTGGCCCTGTGTCACCTACTGGTAGACAAATTGATCATCAAATAATGGAAATGACAAGAACTGATTTTTCTTAAATGTATAGAAGAGTGAAATAGTTGTGCATTTTTAAATGTTTACAGTATTATGCTTACAGTATTATGTCATCTGTAAATAGTGATAATTTAACTTCTTCCTTTCCTATCTTTATTCCTTTTATTTCTCTCTTTCTTGTCTGATTGCTCTGGCTAGTATTTCCAGAGCTATATTGAATAGGCATGGTGATAGTGGACATCCTTGTCTTGTTCCTGATTTTAAAGTAAAAACTTTCAGTTTTTGTCCATTTAGCATAATGTTGGCTGTTGGTTTGTCATAGATGGCCTTTATAAGGTTGAGGTAGACACCATGTTTTCAGAGTTTCTGAAGGGTTTTTATCATGAACATATGTTGGACCTTATCAAAAGCTTTTTCTGCATCTATTGAGATGACCATGTGGTTTTTGCTTTTGTCTCTGTTAATGTGGTGTATTACATTTATTGATTTGCACAGGTCAAAACATCCCTGCATTCCTGGAGTGAACCCCACTTGATGATGATGTATAATCTCCTTCATGAGTTGCAGAATTATATTTTCCAGTATTTTATAGAGGATCTTTGCATCAATGTTCATTAGTGAGATTGGCCTATAGTTCTCCTTTTTGGTTGGGTCTTTCTTTAGTTTTTGTATGAGAGTAATACTTGCCTCCAGGAATGATTTAGGGAGGATTGCTTTCTTTTCGATTTCATTGAAGAACTTAAGGGGTATTGGCATCAAATTTCTCTAAATTTCTTGTAAAATTCATCATTGAATCCATCAGTACCTGGGCTTTTCTTTGTTGGTAAGTTTATAATTAGGTTTTCAATTTCAATACTGATATTGGGTTATTCAAAATTGCTATATCTTCTTGGTTGAGTTTGGTAGTTCATATGTTTCTAGAAATCTGTCCATTTCCTCTGTGTTTTCCACTCTGTGAGTAGAGATTTTCAAAGTAGATATTCATGATCTTTTGAATTTCCATGGAATCTGTAGTAATTTCCCCCTTTTCAGTTCTTATTGTGCGCATTTGAGATTTTTTTTCTTCCTTTTTCTTTATGAAGTTAGCCAGAGGCTTGTCAATTTTGTTTATTCTCTCAAAAAAAACAGGTTTTTTATTAATTGTTTGTATTGCTTTTTTAGTTTCAATTGATTTCTGCAGCATTGATTTCTGCTCTAATCTCTTCCTCTCTTCTACGAGCTTTGGGTTTGACTTGCTCTTCTTTTTCTAGAAGCTTGAGATGAAGCATTAGGTTGTTTATTAGTGCTCATTGTTTTCTTGATATGACAATCTATTGCTATATATTTCCCTCTTAAGGCCGCTTTCATTGCATCCTACAGATTACAGTATGTTTTTTCCACAATTTCATTGAATTGGTATTGCTTTATTTCTTCTTTAATTTCATCTGTAGTCCACTGGTTGTTCAAAAGGTTGTTATTTAATTTCCATGTATTTATGCAGGTTTTGCGATTTATTTTGCCATTAATTTCCAATTTCAGTGTGCTATGGTCAGACATTATGCATGGGATAATTTTAATACCTTTGCATTCACTTAAGAATGGTTTATGAGATAATATATGGTCTATTTTGGAGACTGTCCCATGCGTAGCTGAGAAAAATGAGTATTCTGATGTTGTTGGGTGGATCACTCTGTAAACATCTACTAAGTCCAATTGCTCACAGATATGATTGAGTTCTATTATTTCTTTCCAGACTTTTTGTCTAGTTCATCTATATCTTTGTTATAATGGGCTGTTAAGGTCCCCTGTTATAATTGTGTTCTTTTGTATTTTGTTTTTCATGTCCATTATTATTTGTCTTATATAGTTGGGTTCTCCTCTGTTTGGTGCATATATATTTATAATTGTTAGTTCTTCTTCTTGAATTTTTCCACTTACGAGTATGTAGTGACCTTCTTTGTCTCTTTTAATCATTTTAGGTTTGAAGTTCACATTGTCTGCAAATAGAATAGTTACCTCTGCTCTTTTCTGGGTTCCTGTTGCATTGAATACTTTTTTCCATCCTTTGACTTTTGATCTATGAGTTTCTCTTTGAGTCAGATGTGTTTCTTATATATAGCATATTGGGGGATCATACTTCTTGATCCATTCTGTCAACCTATTTCTTTTGATAGGTAAATTGAGCCCATTTACATTTATGGATATCACTGATATGTATTGGCTTGACTTTGCCATGTTGGTTTGCCATGCCAATTCTTTGCTTTCTGATTCCCCCCTTATTTAATTGCTTGTCCTACCTGGTGGTTTCTTTCTGTTGTTGTTCTGGGGATTGTGGTCATTTTTCTCTCCATCCAATTTGTCTTTCAATACTCTTTCTAGGGTTGGTTTTGTGGATGTGAATTTCTTCAGTTGTTCTTTGTCACAGAAATATCTGGTTTCTCTATTAAATTTGAAAGTTTGGTTGAGTACATCAGTTTAAGTTGAAAGTTCTTTTCTTTCAGGGCTTAAAATCTCTCACTCAAAGCTTGTCTTCACTTGAGGGTTTGTGCTGAAAAATCTGCTGTGATTCTAATGGGTTTTCCTTGATAGGTGAGTTGTGTATTTTCTCTAACAGCTTTTAGTATTCTGTTTTTATCTTATATTTCTGAGATGTTAATTATTATGTATCTCAGTATAGATTTATGTTGGCTGTGACTGTTTGGTGTTCTATATGCCTCACTTATCTGCATAACAGATTTTTCCCTATGTTTGGGAAATTTTGTGCCATTACTTTTGTGAATATTTTTGTTATATCATTTGCATTGACTCCTGCATCTTCACTAATGCCTATTAATGTTATATTGTTGCTCTTGGCATCATCTTGAAGCTTCTGGATTGTCATTTCATGCTGCTTTGTTATTTTTAAAACTTCTATCCTTTCATGATCACTAATTGTGATCCTGTCCTCAAGGTTTGAAATCCTCAGCTTCATTTAAAAAGTTTTGCATGCTTTGAATAAAAATTTTTGTTTCTTGGATGTCCCCTTGAGTTTGTTTTATGAATTCTGCTTGTTTTCTATATTACTCATTCAAAGTTTCAATCAGTTTCCCATGTTCCTGTACTTCTTTCTCTATTTCTTCTTTAGCTGCACTCAGCAACTCCTTTACCAAGGATGTTATTTCTATCTTTACATGGGAGAGTACTTCTAATTTGATTTCCTTTATAACCTCATGGAGTTTTTTTTTTAATTTCATTCACTATCTTTTCAGAGATTTCTGGTGTGTTACTTTTGGAGTCCTCTATTTCAGTGTCTCCTGTACTTGCTCCTGATGGACTAGATGTTTGAGACTGCATTTTGCTTTTTTGTTTTGCCATTTTCCCCTTTTGAGTAAGTATTTGGTCCTTCAGTCCCACTAGTGTCAACTGTTGGTAGTGTGTCTTGTCATCGTAATGTAAGGTTGATGTTTGTCCAGTTGCTGGGTCTCACAATGAATAGTTGGGCCAGTCACCTGACTTCCTGCTGCAGGGCCTGTTGGGTGAGTCCTATATTCTTCCTGGGCTGACAAGCCTAGTAGGATTGATGTAGGTCAACTTTTAGTTCCTGCTATTACTTTATCTTCAGGTTATTCAAGGTCATCAAATCTCCCTGTCTATAGTGTTTGTGTTGGCTGATTCTCTATTGTGTCCCTATTGTGTGCCTGTATGTCTCATAAGCCCTTTTGATTTTCTTCAAGTTGAGGGAGTCCTTCTCGGTGCACTCCCCACTCTGCCTGATGTTTTCTGTGTGTAAAAAGGGGTCACCCACACTCTTGTCAGATTCACCAAGGTCTTCCAGTTAGTTGGAAGGAGCCTTACTACTGGCCCTATTTAGCTACTGTACACCTCTATTTTAGGGGCATACTCACCACACTGACTGAAGCCTGCTGAGATCTTCTGTTTCAGTGATGCAGTCACTTAATTTCCCTTCAAGCTAGCACAGATAATCTGCTGTAGTTTAAGCGTCACCTGGGAGTGGAGTTCCAAGTTAGCCCCATGCACCGAGCTTCTGCTAGGGCATGCAGTCAGGGCCTGGGGGTGGAATCTGGGCCCTGCTCACTACTTGGAGTTCTCTGGGCAGGGCCAATTGTGAAGATTTTTGTTTTTCGATGTTGTTTGTACCAGACCTTGCACTTGCCAGGCAAGCAATTATGCCACTGAGCTATATCCCTGGCATAAATGTGTAGTTTTTGTTACAGTAAAATAAAATACAAAGTGATAAGCACTCTGAAAGCTGTTTAAGAAAAACTGTTTTTAAAGTTATTAATTCAAAAATTTAACTCATAATTAAGAAGACAGTAAGGTTTTTTTAAAATGAGTTTAATTACCCTAGGAAGCATATTACATACTTTTTCAAGTCAGTGGCAGGTAGGAAAATTAAAATAAAAGTATAGCAGAACTATATATAGTAAGTAATTATATATTAAATAGAATTAGCATTTGTGTGTTGGCATGAAAAGCATTAAAGAAGAATTAATTTATTTAAAACTTTCCAATAAATTTATTAATATTTTGAAATATTTAATGCTGCTTAGACCATAAGTTTTCCTGATTCATCTCTGCATCTTCAATATCAGTAAAAAGGGAAATGTATTTTCTATAAAATGTATACTAAAATGCCTACAAAATCAATGTAGAAGCTCACAATGATGACAAATGAGTTTCTGACATAATACCAAATCAGAGAGTTAATTTTTATATGTATATAATTCATATCAATATATTTTTTAATTTTGGTAAAATTGCAGATTTATTCTTATATCCCAGACAGTCTGTAATAATGAGATTTTTCCACAGCCCTAGTTTTAGCCAAACAGTGATTTTAATAGAGAACTATTCAAAATTTGGCCCACATTCAGCTCCAGGTTAGGAAATGATCTCTTTAACACCCAGCAAGCAGTCCTAAAATTGAATCTTAGTAAAACTTTAGAGGACTTTGCAAAGTTAAATATGCATAGGGATAACCTGGAGATCTTGTTAAATGCAGATTCTCAGGTATAAGCAGAGATTCTATTTTTTAAACTAGTTTCTAGGTGAAGCCAGTGCTGCTGGTCCAGGGCCCACATCTGGATGACAAGTTCGTAGAGGAAAACTATAATTTCAACATGTAGGTGAACACCTGTACATTCTGAGCCAAAATTTCTGAGAACTAATTCTGTTCACTTCATGAAAGTTTGTGTTGATTTCTGTGCCTGGCAAGGGGGAAACTGAGAGAATCAAGTTACTTCTTTCATAGCTTAAGAATGTTATAATGTGTGGCCCTGAAGCAAGGCCAGCAGATCGCTGTAGCTGCTGGTTTCAAACAGGAGCCTAAAGAGAATTCTTTCTGTGGTCTGTTGGCCATTTCAGAACTTTGGAAATGGAATGGTCAATTCATCAGAAAGAAATAGCAGGTGAGTACGGCAGACTTCGGGGGGCCTGCAGGGGAGAGACCCTGGTGCCTCGGGACCTGCACCTTGCGGTTGACTCAGGGTGCCAGGAGAACAAGGAGCTCCTCCCCTCTCTGGGGGGTGGCTGAGAGTGTGGCAGACTTTTGGCAACCCGAAGGAGAGAGACCCTGGTGTGTCGGGACCTGCACTGTGTGGTTGACTCGGGGTGCCAGGAGAACAAGGAACTCCTCCCCTCTCTGGGGGGCAGCTGTGATGCTGCCGGCATGTGGGCTGAGAATCAGACATACCTGTGTCCCCCCTCCCCCCACCCCCTGCTTAGCAAGTGGGAGCCAGTGAACTACACATCTTGTGAAAAGATTGGCTATGTTACTTAGTATGAGTTCCCCATATGCAAAGATAAGGACAACCATTTGGAAGAAAACAAGAGACAACATGACAAATAGTGAAGATCTCTGGTTGTCTAGCTTTGAAATTTATGCTTCCTTATGTCCTGTTCTGTTCTGTT
>PVJX010002457.1:0-128448 GCA_004027295.1 Dolichotis patagonum | reverse complement strand
ACAGCCTGAGATGCTGCTTTCTGGGAGACTTCCTGGGGGTGAAGTTGTCATTAACATTTAATAGATTATGAATTTGTGGTGCCTTTGCTCTTCTATCCCTACCTACATTTAACATACTGGTCTTCTTTTTACTTTACCTATGTCCAACATATCTCATAGGTCACTAACTTACTATTTATGCTCAATGCTTACAAGTTTTCCCTGTGCCTCACAAGCTGACTTTATACTTACGATTTATGTTTAATATTTCTCATGCATTTCATCAATTCTGTTTGCTTTTATTGTTTTCTATAGGAGAATCAAATCTTGTCACATAACACAGCAAATACACCTTACAAAAAGGAGAATATGAACAGAGATTGAGACGGCTTAAGAGACACACAGAGAGCAGCCTTCTGTATGTTTGTGGAGATTTTCCACAATGGGCTTCACCTTTGTGCTCACAGGAACCCTCACTCTGCTCTGGGTTTTGTTTTGCCTACATTAGCTCTGGACTTTGATATTCTGGGTAGACTCTTCTGATTTTTATGGATGATACAGTCTAGCAGTGACAAAGACTCATCTCATACTTGTATACTTTAAAAACATTCCTTTATTTCAGTTTTTATTAATGTTTTGTGTTATATAATGGATACATTCCTTTTTTGGAGTTGTTACATGTATATAACACATCCCAGTTCTTTTTCACCCCTTCCCTACTCCTCTCTCGTCTCTTGACCCCCTTCCCCCTTAATAAAGGTCTATTGTTCTTCTTCCTATTATTTATCTTTTGTTTTCTCTTTGTTTATATAACAGAAACTATTTAAACTTGTGTATTTGATTTATTTTCGTCTCAGGTGCATACATTACAGTCTAAAGTACATTCATTTTCCTATAAACAACTCAAGTTTATCCTTCTTTATGACATAACAGTACTCCATTGTGTACAAAAATCACATTTTAAAAAATTCATGCATCTGTTGATGGACACACAAATTGCTTCCAACATTTAGCTATTATAACTTGTGCTGACATATATACAAGTATGCATGTGTCACTGTAAAACGATGCTTTTAACTATCAGGAAGATACTTAAAAAGGAAATAGCTGCATCAAATGTAATTTCTAGTTTTTGCTTTTGGGGGAATCTCCACGCTGATTTTCATAGTGGTTATACTAATTTACATCCTACCAACAATATGGAAGTGTTCCTTTTTTTTACATGTAGCCTTGCTAACATTTGTTACTATTTGATTTTTTTTGATAATAGTCATTCTTTCTGGAATAAGATAGACTCTCATGTTGTTTCTACTTTGCATTTTCTTGAGTAGCCAGCAATGTTGTACATTTTTTATTTATAAACTATATTGAGTTTATTCTTCAACTATTACATCTTCCATAGAACTGATAAATTATTTACTTAAGATTGAGAATACCACACCAAAAATCAGAGACTCAGAAGACTGAAGAAAGGGGAATTCAGAGATTTCTCTAGCCAGAGGACTCTTACATTATTCAAGGTAGAACTGAGACTTGCATAAATAATTTGATTGAAAGTAATATAAAACCAGTATCATCACATATTCTGCACTGTAATTCTTACTACAACAAACTCGAGTTTTCTGCTCAAACTATATATTTGATTTTAACTGTACAGTGGTATAAATTTTAGCCAAACTTTAATCATCTCATTTCTAATATAAGAGAGAAAAGTCCCCACTATCACCTCTTACATAAGTATAAGACTTTCTTCTTTGTTTTTCATCTTGGATCATGGAAATCACCAAAGTTTCACAGCTGTGTCTCAGAATTGAGATCTGAGGGTGGAAGTAGTACTAATCCAAAATTTGGCAATTTCTGTTTTCCCAGGCAGTTACTCTGAGATATGTCTCCCACACTAAATAAACTTAAAAAGAAATATTTAGCAATCTAAAGTTTTTTACCCAGGTAATTTAATAATCATCTGGAGACCGTTGTTAAGGCCAAAGCTCAAGACGGTCAAAAGCATAGGTGGCCAAACACTTCCATGAAAAGAAGTGCCAGTTTCATCACAGGAAATTCTGACACTGGTGCCAGAATTGATATTAATGTGTTCTTGTGAAAAATATTTTTGTATTTATAAATTGAACAGGACTTTTCCATTCTTAGAAACTGAGTGCATTTTGGAGTGAAGAACTACAAAGGGATAGAGATTTTGACACAGTGACTGAGTATATATATGACATTATGCACAACTGAAACTCAGAGAAGTTGGTTTGATTTATACAGCCTGTTTAAAGCTTAGTGAAGTGTCTCATACAAAGTGCTGCTAAGCATTTTTTGAATAAATATATGCAACATTTTACCTTATTCTTGAATTTGGATTTTTACAAAGGATCTTGGGAATAACAGGAATTTCTATTTATCTCTGCAGTCTCACAGAAAGAAAAAAAAAATAGCTGATTACAGTCTCCCAGATTACTGTTCCAAGAGCTGAATGGGTGGGAGGAGGATTATCTGTGATTATAAATAACATTACTGGAATCTCCCCGGCACTAACACAAGCAATCCCCTGTATCGCACAAGGAGAAAAACATTCATTGTTATGCTCAGATATTCTGTGCTGTCCCCAGTCCTCTCCCTTCTGACTCTTGTCTTCACTCCCACGCTTTTCCTTTCTCCTTGAAACTTCTCCCTCTTCGTGGTGTTACTTTTTGCAAATAAAGAGTGGGTTGATTTCATAGCTGAAAGATTGGCCTACAGAGACGACAGTGAGGAAGGGCACAGAAGATTCATGAAGGTGGAAAGAAAGCTACACCTTGAAAGGAGACATGGATCCATAGAGAGGACGGGCAAAGAGCACTGCAGATCAAAGGATAAGTATCAGCCAAGCAGAAGCGTGAAAAATCACAGTTTAGGTTGGCTTGAGATTGCATCTCCTACAGAACGTGGTCAAATAAATAAAGCAAAGCCATGCTGTGGAAGGGCTTTAAACAATACATGGATTATTTGATCCCAAATAATAAAAAATTTAAACTTCTGTATCAACAAAAGCTAAAAAAGCAATAAGAGTGTGATCATGTCTTTAGATGCAATGAAGTATTTGACAAAATTCAATATGTGCCATGAAAGAGCCCTAACCAAATTAGGAACAGAAGGGTATCTCCTCAGCTTGACCCAGAGAAGGTGTAAGAAGCTACACCCTGTAACTGAAGTGATGGCAAAGGATTGAATGCCTTTATTCTGAGGTTGAAGAGTGTCTCATCTTCTCTTCATTCTTGCACTGTGTTGTCCTGGGGGTTCTGGGCACAGATGTCATTACTGTGTGTGTAGAAAATGCCAAAAATACATACAAAATAGCTATTAAAACTGTAAGTGAATTTGGAAATGTTACAAGATGAAAAGTCCACACATAAAAATTGTGTTTTCTATAGTGAGAATGAAAAAATAAAAATTGAAATTGCTAAAACAGTACCCTTAAGATAGTATTAGTATATAAAATACTTAACGATTGTAATAAAATAGGTATGAAATCTGTATGTTGAAATAAACAGAATGATACAGTATGCTCCATAAACCAGAGTAATTATTTTCCTCATGTGAATTCTCCACATATTATTCTAAATATTCAATGTTGTCTCACAAACATAGCAGTCTTTAAATAGAAACTGGGAAATACATTTTAAAATTTTTACAAAAAGAAAGTAGCTTAAATAGCCAGAAAAATTTTGAAAAGTAGAAACAAAGTTGGTTGATTCACATTATTTGATTTTGAGATTTATGGTAAAGGTAGAGTAATCACACCAGTGAAACACTTGGAAAAGTACAGACATACAGATCAATGAGGTTGCGCACAGTCTATAAATGGAGTCATACATATGTAGTCAATTTATTTGTGACAAAGATACAAAAGTTAGTGTTTCAGAGAAACATTCTGGAAAATTAGGCATTAAAAAAATGAATTAGTGTCATACTGAAAAATGGATCATACTTCTAAATGCCAGACTTACATTTATAAAACTTCTGGAAGAAAATGTAGGGAAAAAATCTATGACTTTTCATTAGGCAAACACCAGAAAGCAAAAAAACCAGACACACTAGATTTCTTACAATACAGAACTAGAAATATGCTACTAATAACAGAAAAACTAATAAAAACAAAACATGCTAAACATGGGGAGAAAATATTTTATGGAGGATGTAAAGTATATAAAGAGCACTTAGTTCAGATAACAAGAAGACACACAACCTGAAACTTTTTTTTCAAATAACCAGGTTTTAAAAACACACCAAAAGTTTGAACTGATGTTTTTCCTAAGAGAAGATATGAATGGTGTGATAGCTTAGTTTATCTGCTATGGCACTGCAGTTTAACACAAAGTTTGGTAAGTTCTGGTAAAATCAGAATAAGCGCTTATTAACTCAGGGTTTTGGAGTTTAGGATTTTGCAGTAGCCTCTTGGTCCTTCTCCTTTCTCAGAAATTGTAATCAAGATATTGAGCAGGAAGGAGTCTTCTGAAGCCTTTGGGGGTGCTTCAGGTTCTACTCTAAAAACTAACCGCTCACCCACATAGCTGGTACGTTAGTGTTGGCTACTGTCAAAGAGCCTGTGTTCTCATCCTGTGTATCTATTTTTTTTTTTTAAATTTCACCATAGTGTGAGCTGGCTTCCTCAAAGTGGATAAACCAAAAAGAGTTTATCTGCTTAAGGAGGAAGCAACAATGTCTTCTGTGACTGAGCCTGAGAAGTTCATACCATCACTTCTCTTATAGCCTCAGTTTATTATGCAGTTTATTCAATTCAGGTGGGAATCTCTACACCTAGGCCTTCGTTGGTGCTTTATCTGGGAGTCTGGTCACTGCCAGTGGTAGAAAAACACATGTAAAATCGCTCAACATTGTTAGTCATTTAGAAAGTACAAATTAAAACCAGAAAGAAAAAGCAGTACATACCTTCTAGAATGGCTCTTAGAAACCTGACACTACAAAGCCCTAGCAAGGGTGCCAAGCAACAGAAGACTCATTTACTGCAACTGAGAATGTAAAGTGGCACAGCTGTTTCGTAGACACAATTTGGTTGTTGCTGATAAAGCTAACCAGATACTTACCATTTGACCTAATCCCTAATCTTATCCCTAGATATTTAATCAAGAGACATTAAAACACATGTCTATACAAAGATCTGGACAAGACAGTTTGTAGCAATTGTCTTATAATCACTCCCCCCAAAAAGGAAATATTCTAAATACTCACCAGCCAGCAAGTAGATAATCAAATGCAGTACATCCATAAACCAGAATTTTTTAACTCGGCAATGAAGAAAGTAATACACATGCAAACATGCTTGAATCTTAAAAACATTATGCTAAGTGGAGGAAGTCAAATACAAAAGGTTGTATGAGGTATAATTCCATATTGATTACATTCTGTAAAGGTGAGACTATAGACACAGAAATCAGATCATAATTGCTAGGGGCTGAGAAAATGCAGGCACAACTGACTACAAAGAGGCATCAGGAACTTTTGATGTTAACAGAAATATTCTGTCTTCATCGTTGTAGTAGTTTTATGACTAGATGAAGGCATTTGTCAAAATCTATTTACATACTCCCAAAGAGTAACTTTTTCTATAAAGTAAATTAGAGCATAATATATCTGACTTAAAAGCAGATGTGATTTAAATATTGCTAGCTTTCATATTTTGGTATCACTATGAACAGGTTAGGTATAAAAATCAGATGTGGGGAGATTATTCTAAGGGAAATTACAATAAGAAAGCTGGTGATGGTAAGAGAAATCCGGGAAGGTGAGGTGAATTAGATCCTCCAGAGAAAAGGAATCAATAAGATGTCTCCGTACAGTAGGAGATATTTTAAGAAATTGACTCATGTGATGGTTGAGGCTTGGAAAGTCCAAAATCTGATGGGGGAAGCTGGCAGCAGGAAGACTTGAAAGAGCTGCAGTTGAAGTAGAAAGGCAGTCTGCCGCAGAATCGGGAAAAGCAAGTACTGGAGAAGGCTGTGGGAGGTCTGTTGGCTCAGTGACGTCAGCCTTTGATTCCCATCAGACCTTTGATTCCCCGGATGATGGTGAGACCTTTGATTCCCCGGATGGTGGTGAGACCTTTGATTCCCCGGATGATGGTGAGACCTTACCACAGTATGGAAAGCAACCTGCTTTACTCAGACTCTACAGACTCCAACGCTAAGTCATCCAAAAACATCATTACAGAAACATTCAGACTAATATCTGACTGATTATCTGGGTGTGATGGCCCAGTCAAACTGATACATAAAGTTAATCAACACTGCAGGAACCCTAGCGAACTGTGTCATGACTGCTGTGGTATCCATACTGTGTGTGTGTGCCTGCATGTGAAAGCTGGTAAAGTAGTGATGGGGATTTTTCCTGTAAATTTTTTCTCCATTTGACTTTTTCCTTATTGAACATGAAGCATGAAAATTCACTGACGCCTTCCCTCACCACCATTTTTAAGACCTCTTATTTTCTCCCCAGTTCTTTGGAAGTGTGTGGGCTTCTTCTATTCTGTTCTTGTTTTCAAGTGATTGCTGACTAACTAGACTATTGTATCTCCCTTGCCAAGTAAGAGATAAGATGCATGCTTATTCTTATTACATGACTAAGGCAGTAGGAAGAAACTTAAATTGCATATGTATTTTTTATTAGTGGAGAAAAATGAGAAGATGGCATAAAAAGTTGTCATTCTACTCATCCAATTTTATTCAGAGTCCTACATGATTTTTCTTCTTAAAGTTTGTGTCAGCAGAGCACACGGGACAAGGTAATGGAAACTTTGAGCTTAGTCATTGGTACTTTTACAGTTTATTCCAGGGCAAATGGACACCATGATGGTCATTTTAAGTATTTTGAATTTCTATTTTTTTAAAGAAGTGTGTAGTCTAACCAAAGGATGTGGAACATTAACAACTGAGAAATAACCAACATTTGAAGAACAAATCTGTAAATTAAAATTTTTCATACAAAGTAATCTCATTAAGTTGAACTGTACTAAAATATATGTTTATATGAATTTTAGAAAATAATAGTTTTATTGAAAAAGGTTTCAGTAAAATTTTTTGCTTTTTTTATGTTTTTTGGTCAGGGGATAAGGATTTATAAATTATATCAAACTGATTTCTGAAAAGTGTATGATATTATTGCCTTGATAGTTAAAAGGAAATAAAATAGTAATTTTTTATTCTGTATCAAATACTGTTTTAACCTGTAGAGTAGAAATAAAAGTGTAATTGTAATTACAAAAAACAGAACAAAACAAGTACAGTTTTCCTGTGAGGAGATAGAATCCAGGCCATAGTTTCATATATTATTTATGTTCAGCTATGGCAAAGATTTTCTCAGGTTTAAGGCCTAATTGCAGTGAATACACTTCAAAGCTTCTATTAGTGTCCTTTGAAACCCAACTGGGTTGAAGGTGGGAGGGAATACCTGTTACCCCATCTCAAAGAAAGGCAGAGTGGAGACTCATATCAGGCAGAGTGGAGACTCATATCAGGCAGAATGGAGACTCATATCAGGGATCTTTGAAAAAAATTTTTAGTTATTTTCTTTTCTTCTCTTTCTCTTCTATTGTCTCTTTATATACTGTGTAGTCCAGAGGACTCAGACTCCCCAGAACAGTTGCTCAATACCATTTCTTTTGAAAATCTATTACTACTATAATATACACTATATGATATTACTGCATACTGAGTGAAGAAAGATAAAGTTCCTTTTTTATATCCTGTACCTTCATTTGTCTGCCTGCTTATTCTTTCAGGGGCTCAAAGTGAATTTTTATGGCAACTGTCTAACTTACTAAATTTTTAATGACTCATGATTGATATTAACTCATAGAAAATGTATGAGAAATCACATTTTCTTGGAAAAAGACTTTTGCTACAAATTATAGAACAAAAAATTAAAAAATGATCAATGAATCAAACAAGGGCAAAATTTTAAATTGTCACTTGTAATTTATTATTCTTAGCAAAATGCAAAAATCTTTAGAAGGAACAAAAAGCAAAATCATCTTTTTCTTAATTCTCTGTAGCTTATTAATTGACTTAGAATGCCACTCCTCACCTGTGATTCTTAGAAGTAGTTTTCTTAGAGGTGAGGTTTTCTAAACTCACACTGAAGCAGAATAACCAACAAAATAAAAGCAAGTTTTAGTGAAATAATGATAAATTTGAATGCAACTTTGAAGACTATATTTTTGCCTCAAAATCCAATAAAACTGTCTATAAAGCTGGGCATGGTGGTGCACACCTGTAATCCCAGCACTTGGGAGACTGAGGCAGGAGGATTGCTGTGAGTTCCAGGCCAGCCTAGGCTACAAAGTGAGTTCAGGACCAGCCTGAACTGTGTAATAAAACTGTCTCAAAAAGACAAAATAAAAAATTAAAAAATAAATAAAAAAAGATAAGTAAACTGTCTACAATAATGGTCTCCTGATGCCAGTCTTTACTCTTTATGGAAGCAATTTTCAAACCTTTTTGGGGATTAAAGAGCTTGTTAAAGCACTTCTTTGGGCCTCATTTCCTCTGTTTCTGCATCAAATAATCTGGGCTGGAGACCAACTATCTGCATTTCTAACAGGTTTTCTGGTGATACTGCTGCTGCTACTGACAAAAAGCACCCTTTAATAACTATGCACTTACCGATTTTATCTAATAGGAAAAATGTAAAAACATTGTTAAAGGTAAATTAAAATTTTCTAAAATGGATAATTATGTCATATTAACTTTAATGATGGTTAGCGGGCATTTTGGAAAGGAAGAGCAGCACAGAACATGCTGAAGCCCAGTAGAGAAAGAGTTTTCCTTTCAACAGGGTAGTTTGAAAAATGTTTTCAGATTTAAAACATTTTAAAAAATGCATGCATGTGTGTATATATGAATGTATGTAATAGGGCTTGAACCCAGGGCTTTTGAACAAAGTTCATCTGCAGACCTTTTTAGTTTTTATTTCCAGACAAGTTCTTTCTAAGTTACTAAGATATTCAGGCTGGGTTCAGTTTTGTGACTCTCCTGCTTCAGCCTCCCAGGGTGCTGGGATTACAGCCTCCCAGGGAGCTGGGATCCTGCTTGACCACATAAGCTTAGTTTTTCGGATCTTTAGGCGACTCACGGGAAGAAGTCAGAGCAACACGAGCTCTAACATCAGTTCTAAATCATGTACTTGCTGAAATCAGTGCCACAGTTTGCTATGTTGAGACCCAAAGTGCAGTTTATCTTGCAGTTCCCCAATGCTTCCAATTATGACCATAGTATTGCCATATAAATAATTATACTCAAAGATACACTTCTTATATTTCAATTGGGTTTATTTTTGTAATATTTGAAAGCATGATCATTGACATGGTTTAAAAATTCTCAGCTTTAGTTTTGTCTGACCAAATATTTTGATAAAATGAGAATTTAGTCTGAAAGTCATGGATTGGCAAGAACAATGTGGTTTGTGAGACCAGATTGGAAGTTTTATCCAGGTTGGATAGGAGCCTGCAGTGCCTTTTGGAGTTGACATTGCAATTCTATTTGACAAACTTCTTTATCACCTTTGTCTAGCCAATTCCCAACTTCTCTCAAATATTTGGGCAGTAGATCATAATCTCTCCCCTTCTACTATGTCTAGACCTTTACTTCTTCACAAAAAGTCTCCGTGACTTTTGTCATGGAGACTTCCTCAGTGACCCGCCTCCTCTCTGTCATGATTTGAAATGCCTCCTGTTGTGCCTAGATGAACCCCAACCTTTTCAACGCGAATATTTCCCTCTGTAAGCTGCCACTTTCTCTTCTACATTGTGAATATGCAGTTCTCTTCCGTTCAAAAGCAATTTAACTAATGTCTTCTTATTGAATAATGAAGTTGGTACCAATGCTTTGTACTTGGTACCATATTCTGTTTATTCTTTTCTCAATGGGATGAGGTAGGGCTGTGGGATATTCACAGATAGGATGCTTCCCATCTATTAAAACAGTTGAAAATCTTGGACATGGAAAAATATTTAATATACTTTTGAATAAAAAATATGCCTCACTAAATAAACTCCAATAATCTTCAGGAAGAACAGAAAGCACCTGTTACTTACAGTATAGTTATTTCTTAAATATAAATAGATTTGTGTGTTTTTTCCTAGAAATATATGGCAGTGATCAACTGGGTGATTGGGAGCAAATTATTATTTTATTTATTTTGAAGTTTTATAATAAATGTGCAGTACATGTACAATATCTATAAAGTGCATAGAAACATTTTAAAACTATGCTTGTATTCAAAAGCAATTGCCTCCAATAGGTTAGATTTGTAATATTTTTCTATTCTTTTACATTTTACTTTCATTTTTTCATACTAGTATCAAGTGGTATTTAAATATAGTACTAAGAGGAATTTAACTTGTTAAATACTAAATAGTATTTCAACTGGATTAGACAGAATAAAAATTCATGTTTAAAAATTATGGTTATGTAAATATATGCCAACAAATTTAACTCCAATAATATGACCTGTCTATGCAAAAAACAAGTTTCTTCCTAGTAATCAAATCTTGACATTGCTAGCCTGGAAATCAAGCTCTCCATAATCTAGGACTGCAGGTTACTGTCTTTCACTATTCCATATTTGTGTGTGTGTGTGTGTGTGTGTGTGAGAGAGAGAGAGAGAGAGAGAGGAGAGAGAGAGAGAGAGATAAGGTCTAGCTATGAAATTCAGGTTGTCCTTGAATTCACTGTGAACTCAGGTGGCCTCACATTCATGGTGCTCTTCCTGCTTCTGCCCTCTGAGTGCTGGGATTTTAGGCATATGCAACCATACCCTGCCCATGCTTTATCTCAACAAGATTTCAGTGTTGTTGAATGCTTCTCTGCCTGTGATCGTGCCTTACAGGGTCTCCCTAACCTCCTCTTTCTGCATGTACACACTCACTTTCCCTGAAATACTGATGCCTGTCTTCATGGTCCTTCTACTCTCTTCATGCACCTGACTCCAGCATTTGCGTGCACTTAGCATTTCATCTGTCATTTTTAAGGCCTGATCCCTTTTTCCTGTGTGATAGTTGTGCATATATCTCATCACCTCTACTTTATAGCATATATTTTATAGGGCATAGGGACAAAGATTAACCTCTGGTAGTTGAACTAGTAGAGTCTATCCTCATAATGTGTACCAATCATGTTCAAAAAGAAAAATGAACCTTGGGTATGAATTCAGCCTTGGCCACTTACTGTCTATATACAGTTTTTTTAAAATCCTTAACTTCTCTGTGCCTCACTTTTCTTATTGGGAAAAGAGTGTTGATATTGCTGAGGCTTCAGAGAAGCAATACTTCTTCCATCCCAGTGTATCCAACGGTAGCTGCAGAGGAGTATGGGAATTTCAGTCTCAGTTGTGTGCTTTGTGGAAACTCAGGAGTTAGAGCCTATTACTAAAGGAGAGAGACAGAGGGATGGTACCAAATAACCGTCATATAAAAAAATGAGGATTCTGAATTTGAAAGACACAACTCGGATGATTTCTCAAAAGTAAAGCCTTATGAGACGTTCTGATAGCTTCTATCTGATCTCTCACACATAAGCTTTCTATCTAAAGGGACCTTACACCATACCTTTTTCTTCAAACTCTTAAAACTTCATTAAGGACAGGGGGTCTAAGGGTTAATGTTTTATGTGTCCCTTTCCCCCACTCTTTTGCCTTATTCTCTCTTGTAAGTCAAATGAAGAATTCACAATGCACAAGAATTCAATGTTTAATTTAAGTGTGGCTCTCTAGAATGTGCAATTGAAATTTATGAAAACATTGCCTTTGTATCAAGAGTTGTACCATATATTTGTTGATAGAGGTCCTATGTAGATAGCAAAGTCCTGTTGTAACATTTAGCTACCTTTTCAGTTCTTTGGTATTAGGTTATTTCTTCTAATTCCACTATTGCACAGCTATGAAAAGTGACAGGGCAATTAAAGCAGCCCTACCTTTTCATCATTAGCCTCACAATATCTTACAAATAGTACGTTTTAAAAATTATGTAATGTCTTCTATTGATAACAGTGAACAGATGTTAACTACACTTCCTGATGTGATAATTTGCTGTTGTCTGGTAGCTTTGAGGGTTGTGTAGAACATGGTAAATAAAGAAGCATCCTGTGTATTCTTAAATCTTTACATTTTATTTTAAAACACAAAATTTCATATTGATTAGCAACTACTTTTGAACAGAACGGTGCATTAATTAAATGCCTTGTCATAATGATAATAAGCTCTGTTAAAAAAATAAACATCTCACAACAATCTACAGTGTCAGCTCTTTAATAAATACATAAAACAGAAGTTAGTAGTCAGTTAAGAGTTGTGTGAGCAGGTTCATAGTATATTATGTGAAATTATCATATTCTCAATCTTCTGTATCATTTAAGGCAATGTAACTAGATGTATAATACAAAGCCAAAAACAGTATGAAACATGTTCAGGAAGAATTTACTTCTTTCCTACAGCTATTTCATATTCAAATACTTCAATTTAAAAATATATTCTATATTACTTTTTTTACAAAGGCAGTATATGTTATGTGAAACACAATAAGATTATGTTACTGATAATTTAAAAACATTTGTAATTTTTTGCAGAAGTTTAAAAACCTTAGTAAAGTAGCAGATTACATGTAAAATAATTTTAAAAGTATGTTAAATATACACAAATTTCTATATTAATATGTGCAAATTTGTATTTTCTTATAATTTAGAATTAAAATATTATTTACTTAATATTTTTAATAAAATCTATGTACCATACTTATCATTAAGTTGAAATCTTATCAAAATCACATTTATCTGTTGGATAGTGTAAAGTTGTTAAACTCTTTATATAAATCACATATTTTCAATTCTGATGATTACAGTTTTTTTGTACTGTTGTGCTAGACAATTTTAGCTAAAGTTGGTTGTAGAGGCTAGAAACCTGATCAATAGAGTTAACTTATAAACATAAAAAATTTTATGCAGAAGAGTATTTCAGGTAGATTAAAAGTAGTGTTATTACTTTCAGGTATTTCATTAAAAGCTGCTCTGAAAGTTTTACAACAGTTGGTACATGAGTTTGAAAGAAAATCATAAAAAGAACAGAAAGGATGAAAAGGAAAAAAGTAGGAAAACTGGAGAAGGAAATTATTTTCTACAAGACGGATTTGTTGTATCATATTTTTCTCCTGCAGTTGAAATGAAATATAAGATGCTGCAACACCTAAATATGATGGTTTGATGGGACATTTATCCAGTTAATTTTATTTAAATGTGAGATGATCTTATAAAAATTCCTTAGAATTAGAAAGAATAAAAATTTTTTAACAACAATTGGAGAAACTCACCATTTTTTTCAGTTAACTTAGGTTTGCTGAAATCATCATTCATGGCTTAAAATGTAAGTAAAAGTTTTTTGGGGCTTTGAATTTTTGTAACTTAAATATATGCAGGATCAGAGCTGACAAAAGGAAAGTTGGACTCCATATTGAATTGTACATCATGTAATTGTACTGAAAATTGGCCTCACGTATTATGATAAACGAATTCACAAACATTTATAGGAAAAAGAGTATTTCAATAGACATGAATGTTTAGTTAAAGTTGAGTTAGTGTAATATTTACTCAAAATATTTTAAACACTGCACCTAAGATGCCTGTGAGACATCATAACTTCAGGAAATCACAATTCCATAGTTGTTAAATTGAAAAGGTTTGTATTTTAAAATCAATGAGACACATATGGATATGTATAGTCAGTTATACATAATAAATTTGCTATGGAGGAAATATAAGAGAAAAAGGAAATGATCTGAAAGCAGTCTCATTCTATATTCCTTTGAAAAAGTTTGCACTGCATTAAGTGGCGATTGTATGGCCAATTTAGATAAATATAGTTATAACTTAAGTATTAAAAGTAAATAAGAGAATACAATATAAATATAATTAAACTTCTAAGTAACTGAAATTCACTTTCTACACTTACGACAACATATATATTTGTGAATCTTTAAGAATGGAATGACGTGGAGTTGTAAAAATTAAAATTCTTAGTTTTAACGGGTCTGTCCCTGTATAGAGCATGGGTGCAAATGAATATTAAGCAATATTTGGAAATGAACTTATTTATACCATTACATTCTGTTATTTTTCACAATTAGGCTGATTGACCTTAAAGTTTTAGGAAAATCTCTTGGGAAATGTTAAGTGGAGAAAAATAGGAGTCAGGAAAGTAAGGAAAAGCCTTGCATCTAATTTAGTACATGGGTATCAGCAGGAGTACAATTCTGTGAAGTAAAATTTTCAAAGTGTAGCACAGAATATCTCAGTGTCTCATGGATGCCTACTTGTATATATAAAATATTTTCCATGAAAATGAAGTATTTTAAAGATTTTTATTTATCATTTGGTGAAATGTTCCAATATATCCACTAATTTTATTTTATTTATTTTTTATATTTTATTAGTATTACTATTATTTTGGTACCAAGGATTGAACTCAAGACCTTGCACCTGCCATGCGGGTGCTTATGTCACTGAGCTAAACCCTCAGCCCCTAATTTTAATATTTTTGAATTTTGAAAAATTTGCCTCTAGAAATAGCTAGATTTTTTTTTGTTATATTTATAAATCAAACCTAAGTCAAACATTTGGGACATAAGATTTTTTAGTTAATTTTTAAGTTTTCTACAGAATTGGCTTAATAAATATGAGCAATTTTCCAAAAATATATCAGACACATATAAATACATGTATACTACAGTGTGAAGGTGTCCCAGAGAAGTCAGCTGCATGCAGTTACATTGTAGTGTATGTATGGTACATTTCTTTAGTCATTAACAGATTTTAGGGCACAAACATTATACTGTACCAAAGTGTTTTTCAAGTTCCTAATTTTGTTAGCAAGCTAGAATTTCATTAACTATGTTTAATATCCACTAATCTCAAAAGGTTCCTGTGGTCATTGTAGCTGAAAATAGGTTCTATTTACATAAGTTATTTAATCTAAGAATACCCTGTTTCCCCTTATCTTTTAATTAATTATAACTAGTCAAATATTATCTTCTCACAAACCATTACACAGAAAAATATCAGTTATTCAAGTAAAATATAAACCCTAAAATCCTTATGAATTAGCTTTTTTAAGTAAATAAAAAAAAAAACCACAAGACATCCCAAACATAAGTACAGTCACCATGTAGCACTGTGTTGCCTGCAGGAAAGTTTGTCCCTTCCCGTGGTAACAGCCTTGGTCCACTTGGAAGTTAGTGCAAATTAGTGAGGCTTTAAAATATATAAATCCTTAATATTTAAGGATTTAATTTTATTACTCTGTTTTGCTCATTCCTTATAATAATTTATTGTCCACAAACACTGTAATGTTAATTTTTAAACTGTCAGCACTTTCAATGATAGATATCTTCCCATGTTTTGTTTTGGTGAGTTCTCAAGCATCCGTTCATTTATGTGTTCATGAAAGGATGCATATATATGTTAGGCTACAAAATACAATTTTTACATTGTTATTAGTAACCACATTTTTCTTACACAAGTGAGTCACACAACAGACATAAATCAATGTCCCCAACCTCTTGTTTGGGGAAGGAAATGATATTCAATTTAGCATCACCATAGCTGCTAGCTATAGAGGACAGTTAATGGAGTTGTGTTTGTTCGCGTTTAAAAAACTTAACGTTATTTTCAGCTCTCTGTAGGGCAGAATGCAGGATGGAAGTTAGTTTTCATCTAGAACTTTCACTCAAATAATGGAAGACAGAAAGTCTGGAAAGTTATTTATAAGAAGAAATTTGAAATAACTTCCTTTGCTATCTTAGGTAAAATTGTACTTCACACAAGACAGTTGTATAGCTAGCCAATAAGCTCAGACTGAATAGGTCTGGATGGGTGTGCTACGTGAAGGAGTTTCCTTCAAAGAAGTTAGGGCTCACAGACCTCCTTTAAAAAACTCCGGGATTGAGCAGAGCACAACTCCAGAGGGCACTGTTTGTAGGTTATGGTGTGAAGAGATTTCTCTGTGTTATGCCACGCTGCTAATTAGCAGGAAAGAATGGAAATCAATTAAGAACAATTTAGTTTGGATTGTTCTTCTCTCTCTTGCCTTGAAATTTTAACAAACCCATAAACTTACAACATCAGTAAATCACATTTTAAAAACTTTGCCAATTGAGTATTGTAAAGATTCTAGAGGTAGCATGCTATTGTGCAATGAGTATGAGCTTGCAGTTAGAAGACATCAACTCTTAACCTAATGCTGCCACTTCATCACTCGCATGTTTCTTTGAGAAATCATTTTAATTTACTAAGCTTCAGTTCCCTTACTAAAGAGAACTAGCTTATGTCTAAAACATCACCTTTTCTTCAGTTTTATACTTTCATGACATCTAATGGGTCAGGTTGGGATAAATTAAAAGAAAGAATATCTTTAGCTTGCATTAAAGCACAAAATATATATACATAGCTTTTTGTTACAAAAGATTTATATCTATTTGGAGCAAATCTTAGGAAACTCATGTACAAGTGTGGGATTTTGCTTGAGGCAGTTTCTCATTGTCTTGTAAATTTCAACTTACTTATTAGACTAGTGAAATGATGAAACAATCCATCCAGTTTACCAGGTAAGAAAATACCACATCTTTAAATACTGAAGTTGTTCAGGTTTAGATGATACTTTACAGTGTCCTTTCTTAACATTCAGTTTTTAAAACCAGTTATTCTAATAAAGTGACATTGTATTACAGGTTTTTGGCAGTAGTACCTTAGCACTTATTTAATCCAGTCATCTGTGACAAACATAAACTTATTCTGGAAAGAGTAAAGGCAAAGTATAAATGTGAAAAAGGAGAGATTGTTGGAATTAATATCCTTTTTGTAAAAAGGAGAACACATAAACACATGCATCAAACCACATAGTTTCACAAGCAATATTCCGTAAGATTATGGTTCTATCTGTTCACCCCCTGAAGGAGCCTAGCATTCTTGGCTAATTGCTGCCAATAGCTGAAGGGTTTGGCAACTTTAGTATATAATTGCTGGGTTATTTTTCATCCACATGTTCAGGGCAGGGATTGCTGCTGCACCCTTATAGTGACACAGTACTAATCTATCCAAGAACATTGTGTCTCTGGGAAGCGCAGGAATGACAGGTACCTGTAAAGTGTAATCAGTGCTCTTCAGATGATCTACATTCTATGCTGATCTAAATAAGTTATATATTACAGTAAAGTGCTACATGACACTAGTTTCAAAACAGTAGTAAGACACATTTTTTTCTCTGAAAAATTCAGCAGCTATGTGAGTCACATGGCAATGAGGATGCCTGTCAGTCTTCATTCAAATATACAACCAGCAGTTGGCATGGTCTTGAACAATTTGTTTCCTCTTGTGACTTTTACGCTTAATATTTTTTTAGGAGCAATTATTTAAAAATCCAGTTTCCCACAAAGTATTTTTAAAGTCTTCTTTTAGAAGTTGCACCTGAAAGTCTCATGAGCATTTAATTTGTTGATATCCATTTTTATTTCTTCGGGCTTCTCACGTCGGTAGGTGACTGCTCTTGTGCAAACACTCTGAAGAATCAACTTATCCTTGACGGAGAAGAAATATTATTATTAATTTAAGGTCTAAATATTGTTAGACACTAACACACTGATAATCACTGTTTTGTAGAATTCACTGACCTTTTTTGAGGTGGACACTCTGTAATCTGATGAAGACTTAACTTTACTACTATTCCACTGTAGTATCACCTGCCTAATGATAAGAACCTTCAGTAACCCAATCAAGAATGTAACTATGAATATGATGAAGAATATTCGTAAGTAGCTAGGGCTGGATAAACATTCTGTAATAAAACAAAAAAGACCAGATTGAAAATCACTTTAATAAATCAAAGGATTCTGTCAAGTAAATGAAGTTCACATTTCAATTTACAAATCCATATTTTCAAAACAGAAGACTCTAATCTTTATTGTACATTTATCACTAAAATATTTTCAGCATACAACCTTCCTCTGGAAAATAGCCACAATTAAAGTATTTAATAACATTATTTCTTTGCAACTTGATCCTATAATTGTATTAGTCCTTTGGGAATATGTCTAAGTTGTTAGAGTATTCTGGCGCAATAGAGAAGCAAAAAGTACAAAATGAACAGGTCTTGAATTGAGGACTTGGAAAGGAGCACACAACCCATGGCAGCTGGGCTGTCTCCTTTGACCAGATACAGAGAGGCAGAGAGTTATATGACCTCTGATTGGAAGTGGCGCATGGGGCGCATATTGATGACATGGGAGTAACTGATTGGAATTTTCTGTGTGTGCAAACAGGAAGGGGAGTTGCAGTTAGGGCTGAAGAAGAAGCAGGAAGTGGTAAGTGTTCCCGCTTTGGCCTTCTGCCACGTTAGACCACCGCCATAATTGTACAGTAATTTATACGAGGGTAAGAACCTTTCATAAGTCCTTTACCCAAATACAATTTTATCCATGATAGAACAAGGGGAAGTTTTTGTAGTGTGTATTATTGAACCATAAGTGAAAGATGGGATTTTAAAAAATTATTTAGTAACTCTGGGCATTAGCCTATGTATCTGTTGTTATGCTTTCTCTTCATTTCTTGCACACCAGTAATGGGAAGTAAAGTAACCATCTGCAGAAATTAAAATCAGTCATCATTCTAATAGATAAATAAATATTTCCTCTGAAATTACAGGATAAGATTTCATTATTATCACACATAGGAAATAGGAGTGTCCAATTTGGGACAACATACAAATCTCTTTTTATTAGTTTACGTCTTACTTCGCTTAACCAAACCTATTCTATGTGCTCCTAAAATTAATTATGTATTTTTCCAAGAACAAATAATCACTAGCTGGAGAAAAAAATGCTGTTTTGAGAGGATGGGCATGCTAGCCCTCTGTGTTAGCACCAGTCCTTGGCAAACTCTTACTGGAAAATATGCAGGCTCTGTTACTGCCAGAGGTATCACCCTACTCTTAGAGGAACACCATTGCGAAATAGCAAGTATTCCACAGAACTCACCAGCTGCCCCAAATTTGTAAAATCACTTCCTGACCTAAAGAAGCATGTGGTCCTCTGTCTGTTCAGT
Organism: Dolichotis patagonum; assembly: GCA_004027295.1. NCBI lineage: Eukaryota > Metazoa > Chordata > Mammalia > Rodentia > Caviidae > Dolichotis > Dolichotis patagonum. The sequence continues at coordinate 109,336 of PVJX010002457.1, read as the reverse complement.
GGACTTTGGAGGCTTTCATCAAAATGTTGAAGTCTCCCTGGTAACTGAGAAGGCCTCTTGGGAGGAGACTCGCCTCCATTGTGCATTATCCAATCATGGGTGATGTGCGTCCAGATTTGTACTGATAGCCAAGTGCACTCTTGCATAGGTCCAAAACTCAGTAACAAGGGCAAGAGGTCCTGTCCCACAGAGCCCAGATTCTTTTGGTCAGTGATAAAGGACCTTGAAAAGAAGGTCAAAGGCAGACCCTTGGGCTAATTATTGGTATGTAAATGCAAGATTGGGATGTTAGTCTTCCATTGTTAGAATTCTCAGGGAGACACAATTCAAGATGCTGTGTTCAAAAGAATCTTTGAGTTCTAAACAGTCACCTTCCGGTTAATGACCCTCCTGCCATTTGTGCGGACAGACTGTCATTTCCTTGGCTGACTCAGGGTACTCAATTGCTCATGCAGGGCCTCAGAGGGGGCACGTGGCTTGATCTTACTTTATGGCTCTTCTCCAGGTGGGACCTTAGCCAGAGAGACGAAAGAAGACCCTTTAAGTGTGACTGAGTGGAGAGATAACAGAGGTGCCTGAGAAATGCCCTTTCCCTCTTCTTGCACAATAGTTGTCAAGGGGAGGGAAGTCCTCTAGCTACTGAGACATTTCAGAAGTATTTCTCATGGGTTAAGACAGAGGACATTTCCAGGGCTTAAATCTGCATGCATTTTTAAATGCTGTCACAGATGGTCAAACATTTATTCCTGACCCATGCTTTTTCTCAGTTTAGGTCAGGCCAGGGCTTTTCCTACGGAGATTTAAGGGAATACTATTTGTAACAACACTTAAGTCACAGTAATGTTTACCCAACATAATAAATGGCATGTTAATAGTAAGGGCCCTATTTATTAGAAAGGCACTTGGCTTTCTGGACTGATTGCTGCAGCCCCAGCTGGCAGCACATGGAGCTCTTTGCAGTGCCAAATTCGTTATGGACTAAGATCAGTATGGATGTGAAAGAAAAAGAAAACAAAGCTTGGGAGAAAGTTTGTTCTTCTCTGCAGCCTCATTTAATGTCTTACAGACTTTGAGGTTGGTATTATCTTACTTTCATAAATGAGTAAACTGACGCTCAGGGAAATTTGTAGGAGGGCTGATATTTTCTAACTAATAATGCTAAAGGCTTTAGGCCAAGATCTTCAGACTAAACGTTCCAAATCCTTTCCATTATGACACAGTTATATGCACCCTAAACTATATATATATATATATATATATATATATATATATATATATCAGAATGAGAAGTTCAGAAATGCTCTTTTGAAGTTACATATATTCTAAAAGCAGATCATTGTTGCTCAGAATTTTATGGTTTTACCTGAAATATGAGAGCAAATGTTGATTTGATACAAGGATGGTCAGAACTGGAAACAAGTTTGAGTTACAAAGGAAAATGATGGTCCAACAGGTCTTACCTCTTACATGGGGATCCCATATTTTGGGTTTAACTGAGGCCTTTCTAGCCAATTCATTTGGGGGCCCCTCCATGGAGGTGCTCAGTGTGGAAAGACAGCTGTGAAGATGAGGTGGGAAACCTAACTAGTGAGGAGCACCATCTTTGAGAGATTTAAACACATGAATTACAAGTTCACCCAATCGCATACAAGAACATGTGCAGATTTTGTATACCTATGAAACCTCAATAAAACTGTTTAAAAAATAAAGCAGTGTTTAACACCAAAACCAAAATCAAAGCCATTGGCCACTTTTAATTTTTTTTAGTATGGTTAGTTACAGGACCTTTTAGGGAACGTGACACTAACACATGCCCTGCATTCTTGGAGCACAAACGTCTGGCTTACCTGATGTTTGGTCAACATAACGCTGATCCAGGAGAGCACATGAGGTTTTACACTGAGCAAGTACAGCTTGAGACAGATTGTGAGGGTGAAGGCATTGCATGCAGTTCCTATAAGGGGGAATTTACAACGTTTATTCTTTAAACGTGTGATAGGCTCTAATGCATTCTATGGAGAAATGCAAATAACAAATTAATCCAAATTTTGATAAGGTGCACTAGAGAAAATTCACATTGTTATTTTGAAATACTGCAATTCTAAATGACTTAAATCATTACACAAAATTTTAAAATCTTGCAACATGAGAAAGTAAATGTTTTAAAATTTGAATAGAACAAATTAGAAGGTACAGTGATGTTTATAGATTTGTGGTCTCTGAGCAAGTCTATAATTTTACTGGAGAAATTTTAGTGCAAAACAATAATGTTACCTTCATTTCCTGTGTCACCTCTCACATGTGTATTGTATTTCCAGACCACTTCATAGCCTTCATAACCCTTAACCATAGTAAAACACAGTAACTGCTAACATTTATTCAGTGATTGTCATGCACTAAAGATTTTTGTATACAAATCATTTATGTCTTTCATAGAACTATGGTAAGGCATCATTATTATTCTCACCATGTCAGGAAATCAAGGCACAGAGGATTGTTTTATTAGTACGTATTTGGCATACATAATGATCACATTCATGGGGAATTTGTGCCTGTACATAATATATCTTAATTCTTTTTTCACCATCCACCTCCCTTGCCTTCAACCTTTCTTTCCTTCTTCCTCCTCTCTTTTGTTTCGGGAGCAGAGATCCAACTCCAGGCCTCGAGCTTGCCAGGCAAGCGCTTATGCCAATGAGCTAAATCCTTGGCCCTCCTCCATTTACAAAAGTTTGGTTTCCTTTTTTTCTTCCTTTTTCTGTTTTTATTTGATTGCTTTTTCCTTTCCCCTCATCCCATATACTTTTAAAACTTGTCCTAAACATACTATTAACTCGTAGCCAGCTGGGTAACAGGCAGCTTTTTACCAAAACTTACTAAAAACAAAAAACAAAACAAAACAAAAAAACAACAAAAAAGCCTAAGATAGTGAATACCTGGATTTATTCTGTTGCTCCAGCAGCTATTTAATGGCCAAATTGGAGCCCAGGTACCCTAATTCCTCAAATCCCCTGTTCAATTACTTTTTGAGCATGATGCAACAATTTATCTGAGTTATGAATTTTAAGGAAGGGATAATAAAGAACAAAGCCAGCTGTCCTGAAGGACTGTCTTCTGTCTACGGGGGACAGGGACCTCGTACCAGTTGTCACCGCAGGCTGTGTGGCAGGTGGGGCAGTGTTCGCAGAAGCGGCCGATGCTCCTGGGATCGGTGCACTCGCATCTGCCGCACACACACGTGCCTCTCCCGCTGCACACCTGGCCCTTGGAGTTGACACAGTGCTGAGCCGATGCTGACGGGCACTGGCACTGATCCCCATCCCAGCCACTGAAGCAGCGGCATTTCCCAGCTTCACACTCTCCATGCCCTGTAACAAAGTCACACCAGGATTTAAGGGATGGAGACCACTGGCTTTGGGAAGACTTTCCAAACCTGGACTCCTCCCGCCCCATCTCCATGGAAGCACACTGGCAGTCAAGTGAGTGGAAACAGCATTATGTTGTATCTGTCTGATATAAGTGGTGCCAGCATTTAGGAATGCCTGTTTCTGAAGCTGTTCCATTGTAGATCTAATGTATTAGATCTACACTGATGTGTTGTGCTAATGAGTGTGAAGGGAGCCCCTGCTTTGGTGGCTGCCAGACTACTTGAATGCCATTGTGCATTCAATTTTAAATTAAAACACATAAATATACAGAAGCTACAAAAGCTAAAGTCATGAAAAAATACAAATACTTGATTAATGGCGTCTACAATATATTCAATTACGGCAGTCTCATTATTGCCAAGGGTCGTTTTTAACTTTGAAAGACCTCAGGACGTGCATTGTTAGTACTCCATGATGCTCAGGCTGGGTTTAAAGATCAGATCTGAGAAGTTTAAACTATCCTTTCACATCCACAGAGCATCATTTAGTAGGTTAGCAGGGTAGCCGTAACCTAGTCTGTTAAATGGTATATGCAAGAGAAGAAGGAAGATGGAGTGTATGTGTGTGTGTGTGTGTGTGTGTGTGTGAGGTGATAGTGGTGAAAGGCATTTATGTGATGAACAAATGAGGAAGCATGAGTTATACAGAATTAAGTGGATTTTTAGACTCAGTGACCAAAATTTAATGTGCCAATGTGAACTAGAAATCTCCAAGGGGGAGTAAACTTTACAGGATCATATAGTATTTCTCAAGTTCATTTGGCTACAGAACCACTAAACTTTTTTTCCTCTCCCTTTTCTTGCTTTTCTTCTTTCTCTCCTTCCTTTTCTTCACTCCTCCTCCTTTCTCTTAGTGTTGAGCTTATCATAGGTTAAGCATCCCACAGAGTCTAACATTGAATCAGTTCAATTTGCTAAGTGTAAAACTAATGAGATCCAGGCCAAACATCTGCCGGACCCCGACCCTTGTACAGCCTGCATGCCAAATCATAGCTAGATGACCTGTGAACATGGGTTTTTATTCCCGGAGGAGAGTAGTGCAGAAAATGCATGTTAGCCCTGCAGTTTGCACTCAGACGCACATCATCTGAGTCAGATTCTCAACTGCTTGTGGGTCAGTAGTACACGATTGTATAGGAGGATCAGTACATTGATTTTTGATATTTCTCTGCAGAGACTGCGACTCTCAAATGTATTTGAAACTTTAAGAGATTGGCAGCTATAGGTAATGATCTCAGAAAATTCCTTCTCTTCCCTGTAAAATAATATTTCCTTGCTCTGTAAAATGTGTAGTCAACTGTTGGTTCATTCTGAAGTCATTTTTAAATTCAGCCTAGCCACAATTCCAGTTACAGCTGAATAAATGTTTGAAATATAAAACATACAGATATAGATACAGATATACATACAGATATACATACAGATATAGATATAGATGTATACAATTTGACATTGCACATTGATATAATACTGGCCACATTTTTAACTTACACAAGAATAGAAAAAAATTTTTAATTGTTCATAACTTTCCATATGCATAGAACAATGAATTATTTCTATATATCATAATTTAACAAATATTTATCTAACAAAATGCAATTACTAAAAAAATGCTTTCAAGATAAGTGAATTTTCCATACTGACATGAAAAAACTACGACAGAACTCAGATACCAGGTAGTTTAACATTTGAAAACTTCTTCGTACTTTCAAACAATCCACAGATTCTTTTAGGACTCTATCCTGTAGGTGGCAGTAAACTGAATTAGCCAAAAAATAACCCTTGTACTATTTTTATTTTAACTTATTTCACTTTAAAATTTGGTCTGTGTGTGGTCAGAGGAACTAATCTTCTAGATTACTTAGCAATCCAGTATTTTCTTGAAGAATGCTGTCCTTTGGCGATTTCATTGCTGGTGGAGTTCCAAAAATAAACTGGCAAGGTTTAAATTACCACAAACTTACAATACCATCTATGATGATGCATTAAGAATTTTCCAGTGAATGAAAGTATATTTTTATAGTTTGCTTCCCCTTATCCTGACAGAAATAAAATCCTCTGAGCAAGCTGCAGGGAGTGACCATTCGCCAGAATGAATCAAACCCTGTGGAAGAATACCCTTATTCTTCTAGAATATGTGTCAGCCCTCTGCAGTCATTTCCTTCTCTGGTATCATTCTTTTCAAGATCAAGGAATACATGAAAATAATAGTTAATTTTTGCTTCCTATTTGAAAGTATATCCTGTATATTTAAATTATAAACATGTAAATCATGTGCTGTAAGTCTACTGCCATGACTTAATTTCACAGACTATAAAACTTTGAACATTAAACTCAGATTCAGTGGTACTCATTTATAATGTGATTTAAATATACTTTAACATATATGCTACTGCGATAGCAGTTATTCAAAACTACCTGTATATATTTATACTCACCAGCACATAGATTTCCATGGTGATATGGACAAGAAAAGTCATCCTTTTCACAGTATTTTCCATAAACTTTTCCAAGCTTAGTTCTGTGACATATGCACTTCCCACAAATACAAACTCCTCGACCACTGCAAACAGGTTGGTCCTTTTGTGACTTGCAACTTTCAGACAGAAATCCATCTTCTTCCAAATGACAGTTACTCTCGTCACACTGCCAGCACTTGGAATCGAGAAAATTTTCATCTACACACTTCCTTTTTGGCCTCCTGTGGTCCTCACACTGACAGCTGCAGCTTTTATATATATGAATTTTAGTGGTTTCATTGAAACCAATTGGTTTGATTATTGCATAGTTTTTTCCTCCTGTGACATCGCAGTTTTTCATTGTAACTGTTATGTTTAAAAGAACCTAAATTCAGAAGAAAAATATATTGACATCTTTTAATTTTTCATTGACAATATTGTATCTGTTAATAACATTTCAATCAATGATATACCATCTTAGAGAAATTAACAGTATTTTAAAATATATGTGTAGTCTCATACACGGATGAAAAATCCTATGTTTTATTTAGAGAATTATTTATTTAGAAAAATTAAAGGAAGGAATGGTTGCTAATTGCTTAAAATATATTATTAAACAGAATTGAGTATGCCTGTAGAAGTTAGAAGTGTCTATTCTACTTTTGATGATTACTTTCTTAGAAAACTTGACAAAGGACCTATCAGTTTCTGGCTTTAGCTGTAAAAATTTGAGGTTCCTGAATAATGGGTGTTAGGGATGTATAAAACCAAAACAAAGGGCTTCTGCTCTAGTAATTTTAAACTCTGAGATGTGCAAATGCACTTTATTTATTTGTTTATTTATTTATGTATTTATTTTTTACTAGGCCCCCAAGTAAAACTTCAGAGATGAAATTTAGTTTGTCAATGGAGGTTGACAGTGGAAGTAAAACATGAGTTTCTCTCTTGTATTATCCAAGGAATACTGGCTTAGGACTCCTTTTCAACTCTTAAGACTTCAACACAGGGTGAGAGATTAGTCCAGAACTATTGAACCAGGTTGGAAAGAACTTGGTTTTTATCTCCTGCCAATTTTTCCTTTTTTCTCTGTTTATTTTTTTTTAAACAGGATTGATTTAATGTGTCTATTTATATTTTGAGCTACTTTATCATCAGGTACTCTGGAAAATATGTGTGTGTGTGTGTGTGTGTGTGTATTTTCACGTTGGACTGAAATTTGTTACAATTTCAAACTAATTTGTGCTGGGCTTTTTGGTTGGGAATTATATATCGCATGATAAAAAATATGTACATTTAAAGTTTTCTATACATTAAGAATTTGAACCATTATTGCCATATTAGAATTAATATACAGTTGATGCTAGTGTTTTGCTTGAAATGTTTTTGTCTTTAAGAATATTAGAATAGGGCACAGTGATACATACCTATAAACCCAGAACTAGGAAGGCTGAAGCAGGAGGATCTCTGTGAGTTTGAGGCCAGCCTGAGCTACATAGTGAGTTCAGGGCCAGCCTCCTACATGAGGAGACCCTGTTTCAAACACCCTCCAGCAAAATAATATTAAAAATTAGCAGATGGGTAGTATAATGTTGTCAGTGCCATTACTAATAGCAGAGTTAAACTTGAAGCTTACATAATTAAGAGGCCAGATGACTATCCTGAAAATCAAACTGTTTATAATATTTGATTGGAACTAAAGGGGTAAAGAGATTTAGGCAAAGAAAACAAACAAAAAATCATAAGAAGTAAGGAAAGCCATTCTTCTGAATTTGAAACTTTGTGAAAGAATTATTTAATTTTCTGGGAAATAACTGTTAACTTTTGCTAGATGAAAAAATTTCCTTACAAAGTAGTGGAAATAAAATGTGTATTTTGTAAACTGGATTATGTTTTATAGTAATCCAAAGGATTACTATAAAAGGAATTAAAGAATTAGAAACTTGTGATAATTAAAGTACCAAAATTGTAGGCTTGGTGACATCACCCACAAATTCTAAAATCCAAGAGGAAAAAATACATTCTAAAGAGAAAGGAAAGTCCTCTTTTATTAATTTTGGAGTCTTAGGTAGGAGATTCTATCTCTTTTAACAATTTGTTTCTCTATAATATGACACTGAAGTAATTAACAACCATATAAGTTAGAAGATGTATTAGAAATCTTCTAGTCCAGGCCATTCATTTAAAAATGAGACAATTGATGTCTCAAAGGGCAAAGGCCTAACTAAAAACCACTTCACCCTACAAGGATTTCCTCTAAAAGTACTTTCTGTTCTCTCCTGTGCCAATTCTCAGAAAATTCCTCTCTCCTCTCACCCTATTTCCTGATGCTTCTGTGATCTGGGCTTCGCTTTACATCTCACCCCTTTTAGGTTAAATGGTGCTCTTTATTGTTTGTAACAGAGTTCCCTCCCTCATGAATATGTTGCGACAATCACAAAGTGAAAGGTTTTGGAATTCTTAGCCTTTTAAAAACTTCTCCATTCTTTGCTCTGGTGTATTACACTTTTAACTTCACATCTACTCTAAGAATGAGCAGTTTGCACCTAAAGAGGTATTAGCATCATTTTAATTATAGTTACCACTTGTTAAAAGAGACGACCTTTTCTCCTCTATACCAGTTGTGACACCAGTGTGTAAAGTTACTACTACACGTTTATTTATTTTAATATGTAAGTTTGAGAGAATAGTTATTTGAGTGAAAACAAGAAGGAGCTGTGGGAAGAGACAATAATAGTTACTCAGAAGTGTAAATAGTCTTCAGAGGAACTGGTAGCTTTTCAGCATGGACTGGTATTCTGCAACAAAGCATGCCAAAACCGAATGTATTTTAGATGAGGAAAATGCATGGCTACCTACTTCATCATTGCTTGTCACGTTTCCACACCCGTCAGTGCCAGGCTTTCGGGCCCCATCTGGACAGATGGCAGTTACATTAAAATAGACACCTTGTACCTGGTTTTCCACTTGGACTTTCACTTCTGAAATGAGCTTCTGCAAAGGCATAATTTTTAATCACTTACTATAGAAGTTTCAAATATAAGCAACAAAGCACAATCAGGCTTATTAAATCTTCTAGATTTAACTTTTAACTAAATTAGAATATGTTTGTATCAAAAGATGAATAAAATCTGTTTCCATAAAATGAACAATTGCACCGGGGATCTAACTCACAACCTCGTGTTATGCCACTGAGCTAAATCCCCAGCCCAAACCAACTGTATTTGAAATGTGCAAGAAATACTGATGGATTAGATTATCTGCATTTAAATTTCCTGTTTGTGCAGACATATTTATAACTGCTTTTTGATCATTTCAAAGTTATTTCTTATCCAGCCTGGGTCACAAAAATGAGATACTGTTTGTGTTTTGATAAAGTATAAATAACACATTGACATCATATAGGGTGGATTTTGACTACTTGCTTCTGACTTATGAGGCTAAAGAAATATTTTAATTTTAAGCACTCTGAGTATCATGAATTCCAGAATGTCTTTCTCTTGGGGAGAACATTTTTATATTGTAGGCACAAGCATTCTCTGACAGACATGGTCCTAATGGCCCTCCAGCAATGGCCTAGAATGCTATTCAAGTTCCTAGTCCTTGCCCTTGTCAATTAGGCTAGTTTCAAGATTTAATTCTAAAATAAGTTTCTCACCGAGCAGGAAACCACCATTCATTCATTCATTCATTCACTTCTTTAAATGGTCATTGAGTAAACATCCATTTAATTCTCATCATGTTTTAGGCACCCACTAATTTCTTCTGTCACAATACCTGACTTCCAAAGGTTCCAGCTACCTTAAACACATCCTTAAAATCTGTGTGCAGTGTGTTCTGTAAAGCTAAGAGTCTACTGCATGCAAAAATCCATGTCTTATACTTGTAAAAAGAAAGGAAGGAAATGATATATATGTGCGTACATTATACCTGTATCTGTATGTATGTCAGTATCTAAGAAGAGTGGCATGTAGGAAATAAAAAATTTCCTGTGGCTTTTAATTCTTTACTTTAGCAATTTGAAATCTTAAATACTATGTTTTTGGCCAGTGTGGGCAGAGAGAGCCAGCAGATCTGCCTCCGACTGGCGGTAGAAGACGCTTCCTGATGGCAGACAGTGGGAATGGGGACACGCAGCCAGGTAAGCCTCATGCACCCCACCTGCAGGCCAGCATTGGAGGCCCTTGCTTCCTTTGGGCAACCACGACCCACCAGAAGAATCAGACACACACCTGTGTGTCTGCCACTGTGGTGGGAGTTCTGGTTTAGACACACGGGCTGAGAGAAGCAGTCCCCCTCAACGCACCCTCACCATCAGGGAAGGCCCAGTGTAGCCACACAGCTCCAGAGAAGCCTGCCCCATGTCCTGTTACCTCCCTGTGAGCCTGAGGTCAGAGGAACACAGGTGCCTGCCCCATAACCCTACACTACGGAGCAGCAGCCAATGTGGGAAGTTCCTGGGACCCCCCACAATCAGCTTGTAGGGAGGAATCCAGGAAAATGTCAAGATGAAGGAGGAAGAAGCAATCTCAGATGTCCAGCCTGAACAGAACAAGTCTGGGAGATAGGTATCATTGAAGAAGCAGGAGTCAACACAAATGAAATAAAAAGACTATTTACAGAATAACAGCAAAAAACTCCCCAAACATGACATACAAATAAGTGAGGCATATAGGACTCCAACTAACCAAAACCAAAGTAAATCTATACCCAGACATACAATAATCAAAATCCCACAAATTCAGCACAATAATAGAATATTAGAAGTTGTTAGAGAAAAGAAACTGATCACCTATAAAGGAAAACCAATCAGAATCATGGCAGACTTACCAACACAAACCATCAAGTCAAGAAGAGTTTGGAGTGAAGTGTTTCAAATCCTGAAAGAAAACAACTTCCAATCCAAATTGATTTACCCTGCAAAACTATCTTTCAAAATTGATGGAAAAATAATATAATAATATGATAAAAAAAAACATGATAAAGAACAACTGAAGGAATTCATGACCACCAAACCAATCCTTCAGAGAGTGGTGAAGGGTATTCTAGAGCGAGATAAAGATGACCATGGTTCCAGGAACAGGAGCAGAGAAGGATCATCAAACAAGACAGGCAACTAAATAAAGGGGAAAAGTGGAGGGCCAACAGCAGGAGGATAGCATGGCAGAGGCGAACCAATGTATGCTGGTTGTGACCATTAATGTAGATGGCTTCAGGTCAGCAATAAAAAGAAACACAGGGAGAGTGAATCAAGAAACAAGATCCATCAATATATTGTATACAAGAAACACATTTAATTCAAGAAGAAATTCATAGACTGAAAATCAAAGGGGAGAAAACAATTGTTCCATGTCACAGGAGACCAGAAAAAAGCAAGGGTAACTTGCCCATCAACTACAGAAAGGATAAGAAAGATATGGTATTTTCATACAATGGAAATCTACCCAGCTATAAAGTAGGATAATCTCGAGGTTCCTGTAGGTAAATGGACCCAACTGGAGATCAGGTTCATGGATGAAGCAGTTCGAACTCATATGGGTGAACAGTAGCATAAATACTAGCCATTGTTTACTTCCTATTGTCTTGTTTTGAAGTCCTATGATGCTTTCATTTTTTAATTGGCTTTATACTATTTTATTTTGTATTAATTTATTGTGTGTGAAGGTATGGACAACTATTTCAAAGACAATAAGAGACATTATGGTAGCCACTGTTGATTTCCTGTTGTCTTGTTGTTAAGTCCTGTGTTGCTTGCATTGTTCTGTTCTGATTTGCTTTATTATGTTTTGTTTTGTTTTATTCTCTTTAAAATGAAATTAAAATACTATATTTTCTAATCTCCTGGAAAGCTCATACACTGCAATTATTATGATTGTTTTTTTTTTTTTTTGGTACTGGGGATCGAACTCACGACCTTGCACTTGCCAGGCAAGCACTTAAGCCACTGAGCTAAATCCCCAGCCCCGATACACTGCAATTATTAATTAATTTTAGCAAATCAATAGAAATTTCAAGGTATATGCAAACAATGTTGACAGGAAATGCCTAATACTATGAGTGTTCTTGGCTTACCTTTGTAAAATTTAGCATCTCTTAAGACTTTAAACCAGTAAAGCCAATATTTTTCAAGCTGTCTGTGAATGCAAATCTCTGAATTTTTTTTCCAGTTTTGAAATTTAGAAATTAAACTCCTTGCTCAGTTTTACTTCCCTTTTATGAGACAGACTCTTGTTTTTTCCCTGATACATAATTCTGCAGTGAATTGTGAATTGTTTCAGTGGAACTATGGAGACATGATTTAGAAGAAATTCAGAAAAGAAGCTTGAGGTTTTTTTCAGCAGCAGTGTGGCTAGTATTTACTTGGTTAAATTCTGCATGTGTTGGTGATGGGGTCAGTGAATGTGGGGAAGTGAGATTTTATAAATGATCCATAAATTCAAGGTAGACATCATACATATGAGATCATACTGCAGGAAGCACCTGGGGCATGGAATAGAGGAACACCTGGATTCGGATCCTGCTTTTGCTTATTAGTTGTGACTTATTTGCTTCACTTCTTTGAACCTTGGTTTCCACACATATACAATAATACTTGCCTTAAAAGTCAGGTATGAGCATTAAATGAAGTCATATATGGGAAGTGACTGCTTCTTAGTAGTGTGAAAGTAACAGTCACTATTATTACAATCCTAACAGTGAATATTATATCTGGGCACTGGAAAAGCAGATGTTTCTTCAATCTTCATGCATTCAGGCATTCACTCTTTGCAAAACTGCTGACAGCATCTGACCGTTGGTTCAATGCAACACTGTATCTATTAGGATGACTGTTTTAATCAAACTTTTTTAGCAAGACTGCTAGATAATTGTTTGAACAATCAAATGATCATAGAAAAGCCAACAGAATCTTCTTAGTAAGTTTAACATCCCTGATGTTTGCTTTAAATCCAAGATGTTTGCTTTAAATGACAATGTGAATTGTTTACTTTATGACATACGGATTTATATACTTTTTGGCAATAATATGCATTTTCCAGCTATGATTTGTGATTTCTTGAACACCAGATTTGGAAAGAAATTTAGCCAATGTTGAGTTTTTGTCAATGAGGCAAGGAAGGCACAGAAATTTGAAGTGACTATCACAAGGACAGTGGCAACTTCATGGCAAACAAAGCCAGAGCTAAACTGCATGTCCTAGTTCCTAATCTTATGTTTTTTCATGGTACCACTGCTTTCATGATATCACTTTTTACTTGTATCATCAAGATGATACAGCATTAGTTTGTACCTCACTGCAAAAATGTGGAAGTTTCTTTGAAAAATTTGTGTATAATTTATACATACCTTATAGGCATCTACCACCAAATTGTTGAGGTTGGCAGCTGTTGATTCTATTTCACCAGCAATGGTGCCAGGCAAAAGGGGTAGAAGTTCCTACAAAGACATATGACAAGTATTTACATAACCCTGTGTCATAGGTCAGTAATCACCATAACAGTTTTGTAGTTACCAGTGGAGAGATAAATGAATGAAAACAAGTGTAAGACATGAAAAATTTAAGCAACCCAGAAATGGTAGTATGCATATGTTTACATGCATGTGCATGAGTGTGTGTGTGTGTATGTGTGTGTGTGTGTGCATCCTGAATTACATGATGATCTAACAATCTAGTTAAAATATAGGCCAGCATTTCCCAAAGTGTCTTCTGTGGAGATAGCCATGGAGACTGTAAGTATGAAAAGTGTTACTATATTAAATAAGTTTGGGAATTCTCTACGCGGTGTCTCCCACTTAAGTATTCACAATGCACCTTTGCAGATTAAATTGGTCAGAGTAGTCCTGCAATTTGGAAAAAAAATTAAAGCAGCATTTCCAGTACTTCTTTAGTTACCAAACTTTTCTCACATAACAAAGATACATATTTTCTAGAACTAGTGTTGCATAGAATGACCTGTGGGACATGTTAGGAGGAAAAGACAGAGTTACAGATGGGCACTTCATGGAGCAGATATTCACAATGGATAGAAAATACTTAGTACCTCTGGGTATTCCTAGAGAGAAAATGACAGTAAGCAGAGGTTTGCTGTTTTGCCCAGAAGAAACCAGTTTGAGTAGAACAAAGGGTACCTAGTTATAAGGGATCAGAGTACAAAAGGCCTAAAATCCACCCTTTCAGATTTTTTTCTGCTCATAGACATCACTAAGTCCCTGCTGCATGCTAGCCAGAGTTAGGCACTATCGATTTGGTATCTCAAATCATAGGGAAAATATATCACATCAATTTCAAAAATTCATTTATTCAACTTTTAGTGAACACCTACTATAGACTATATTGGAGATGCTAAATTGCTAGGCCACAAAGTTTCCATCCCTAAGGATCTCACATGCACATAAAAGGGACATTTTCATAAACAATGTGCGTGTGAAGCAGCAGAGCTATTCACAGACTATGTGACTAAGTGTGTTCTCAGCAAGCATTTCAAAGCAGGGGAAAGTTATCAGGGACTGTTTCTTTGAAGAGGTGACTTGTGAGTGCTGTCTTAAAGGATGAGTAAGAATTAGCCAAGTAATGAAAGAGAACACCTTCCAGTATGGGCATGAGAGAAAAGTGGCAAGAACAAAGGTACAAAGCACAGAAAAAATTCTGCTCAGCAAGTACACACAGGACAGCTAGAATCACGGTTGGAGGGAAAGTGCAGGCAAAGAACAGTAGCAGAATGAAGCCAGACAGACAAGTAGAGGCCTGGAGGTCTCATATGCCATATTAGTTTGTTCTTCTAAATCAGAGGAATCTTCTGGAACCTTTTACTTTGGACAATCGTATGAATGTACTTGTGATTTTAGTAGATCATCCTGGCAGTAATGTGAAGAATGGATTTGGGAGATGGGTTACACAGCTGCTTTGAGCAGATAAAAGGTGGCCCATAAAAAACATCCCTGTGCAGTAAAGCAGGTGACTAGAGCACTCTCAGCAGGGCTCTTTAAGCTTCTGGATCCTCATGATTCTCACTTTGCATGCAATTCAGTTAATATGATACTTGTTTTAATTGTTCATCAATCAGTGGCAAATTTACAAAGCAGTAGGGAGAAACTGCTAGAGCCAACAATATTCTGAAGAAATAATAAACGGCAAGGAAAGAGAAGAGAAAATCTAATTAAACAACCTGTACATAAAATCAACTATTAAGTCTAGAGGTAAGGAGCACAGGATGAGTAGTAGAAAACTCAGGACAAGTAGTTTCCTACTCTGAAGGTTTCCTAATCTTAAAATGGGAATATTAATAAAAGTGCCCTCATTATTTGGGATAGCTAGGATAAGTAGATAGATTAATGTTTAAAATCTCATTGCTTGATAATAGTCAAGCACATGGTAAATAAATCTGTTCCTGTTATTAAAGTATTCTGGATTATTTAATTTGAGCCGGAGTCCTACTGTGGTGGATGTTCATTTGTTGTTACATTTAAAAAATGGTTCTGTGGTATATACATTTTGGAAATCAGGAAATTAAATAAAGTTTCATTGTAGATTTCCACAAGATGAATGACATGAGTAAAGCAGTTGATAATAATTAGATAATTAAGATGATTCATAGTATAGTTACATATTAGACAAATGGGTGAATGAATATGAGGTTTTTTGGCAAATGCAAATAAGTTCAAGTATTTGTTGAAGCCAGGGGAAAATATAGTTTTCTCTCAAGTATTAAAGAATAAATATAAGGCATTGGAGATTGAGCACTTAGAAGGTTTATAGCTACAGTGTGGAAGGAAAACATAAAGCAAGCATGGGAGATGAAGGCCAGTTAAAAATGATGCATAATGCAAGTTAGGATATTGAAGCATCATGGAAATTATTCTGGGAACAGAGACCCTAAAAGACTGCAGAGAATGCTGCAGCAAGGGTACAAGTGAGCAGTTCTATGCTGGGCACTCTGTGGCATCTCCAGAGTGACACGGCTGCTTGGAATCTATCCTATTTGCAAGTTCCATTTGGCCCAAAGGATTCTGCATACTACCAAAATTATTCTCAGGAACAAAGGGTTTGAGTAGGTTAGCTGTCCACTTCTATGGCTTCTCTTGGTACTTTCCCAGACGACCTAGACTCTAGTTACTTATATCCATCCGATCTGAGATGTTTTATATGTGGCTTGAGATAATTCCTCTTCACCCAAGTAAGACAAAGGTTGGAAACACCTTACCTAGACCAAAACTAGGTGTGCTGGTGGCATTGAAAATTACTCTGATGTTCTCCAACTTTAATCTACTGTAAGGACATGCCTATGGACCACAATATAAGCAGGGCTTTGGACAAGGACAGTGCAGAGTTGGAGTGTGAAATAGTATTCACTTTGTAAAAGTCTTGTCATTACTGTCAAATACCAGGCTGTGTTGATGTGTATTGAATATAATTCCCAAACAGCACTTAGTACACACATTTGCTTCTAGATGTTATAAATCTAAACAGAATTTGTATTTAAATGCTAACCTGAGATACTATAATGTATATTTTAGTTAATATAGTATTGCATTTCTGATTCCAAGAAGTGTCCTAATTTCAGCCATAATGCAAATACTGTAATTTTTATGTTTTGGGAATTAACATACCTTATACCAATGAAACTGTTTTCCTTGTACTGCAAAAATGACATTAATGTTGTTGTCTATTAGTTTTTCTGAAAGTTGACCTAGTGAGGGATGTTCCTGTAAAAGAAGATGAAAAGAGAGAGTGAACTTTAGTAGCTAAGCCTCACAAACACCTGAACATATATTGTGAAGAAAACTTTGCAATTTACATAACAATGTACTTACTTGGTAATTGTAAATGTTTTACTAGAGGCATTTAAATTATTTTCAGATGTAACATCAATATCAATGTGTTAAGGGCACTTTTATAGGCAAGAGGTCTTAAAAAAACCCCTACAACACAAAAATGAAGAGGGCCTAATTCAACATGTATATATTATTTTTTGCGGGGGATGGCTAGGTACCAGGAATCAAACTCATGACCCCGTGCTTGCTAGGCAGGCACTGCATTGTTGACCTACATCTCTGACCCAATATATACATAAAGCTATCAAGATATCTTTAAAAAATTAGCATAGACTCAAAGTGGTGGAATTAAAAGATAATTAAATATTCATAAATAGCTACACATTAATGACAATCAGATTTGAAGGCAAAGTTCAGTAACAAGTATTAAAATGTAAGCATTTGTGTATATGTATAGGCCTATAAACATAAACACATATAGATCCACACATATATACACACTCATATGTGTATATATACATATTTGACTTATGACATGATATAGCATGAACTTTCTTTAGAAACAGGAAAGCCTACCCTCAAGTCCTAGGTTTGTTACTTTATGACAGAAGTTCTCAGTCCAGTCCTCTGTTAACGGATGAATAATATCCTTTTTCCGTGACTAATGGCAACATCAAGAAACCACAATAGCATGTGAAGTATTTGCTGTCGTTTCTGGTATGCAAAATGTACTCAACACTAACAGCAAGTATGATTTCATTTCCCACTACTGGTACAAAATATAGACTAAATATCTCTCCATATATTGTCAGTATCCTTATTCTGTTATAGGATACACTATAAACCTGTATTATTTTGATAGATAAAACATATGCAGAACCAATTGTGGCATTCATTGTGGTGTAAAATAAAAACCTAGGGATAAGTTGGAGGAGGGGAATAAAATTTTGTTTAAAGGGCTAGAGAATTAGCTCAAAAGTAGAGTGCTTGCCTAAAATGTGCAAGAGCTTGGGTCAGTCTCCAGAAGTGCAAATAAAAATAAGGTTAGAAAATATGAGAAATTAAAAATGACCAAAATTACTATCTAAACTTATGTAGCTAGAAATAGTAGTCTAATTTTTTATGTAAGTGTTTTTCTAGGAATTCAATTGATTATTTCAACTCTCGGAGTGAATTAAATTGATAGTTCATCTTTCAGAGTGATAATATCAAATTCTATCTGGAGGCCTCCTACTGGCTTGTCAGTGCCTAATGGCATGAACCAAAGCTCCTGTGACTTAGCCTAACTAACATCATGATACTGAAGTTCAAATTATTTCTTTCCTTTGGTCCATATTACACCCTCCAGTCCTAATTGTGCTTGTTTTATTGGAAATTTTTCCTAAACCAGATTTGTTATTAATATCTCTGTATTTTGAAAACTATATGAACTTAGGAAAAAGTTAAATGGACTGATTTCATTTATAGCCTAAGTTCTATGACCTACCTACTAAATTTATAGATACAGACATTATTGTCTGATGTTTAAAAATATTATCTGGGCTGAGGATGTAACTTAACGGTAGAGCATGTCCTTCGCATGCTTGATGCCCTGGGTTCAACCCAAGAAGAAGCCATAAATATTCTTTTATTTCTATATTATCCATATTTATTGTGGCAGCCATAACCCATATTTTCAGGGGTTGCATTTAAATGTGATATAAAATCAACTCATGAAAAAGGCTTAAAAAGTATTACCACATGGGTTTGCATAAGAACAATTCTGCCCAGAGCAATTCTTAAGAATGTAATTTTAAAGTAGTAGAAAAAAATCTTCCAAATATAAATTCTGCCAGTTAACTTCTTATTCCTGTTCCTAATAAAATGCATAATCTTAAAATAGATTTATAACTGCTTGCATAATACAAGTAAATTAAAGAGGACAAGTGAAGGCAAGGTAAATCTAGCTGTACTGGGGAATATTGTTTTAAATGGCAGCAACTACTTTTCAAATAATTTTGCTTTGACAAAAAATAATTGCAGCTGCCAAGCACTCACTTTCCTTAATTTTAAAAACTATTCATATTTTTAAGGAAAATTTAATCCATATGTTTTTAACCAGCTAATACTTAACTCCCATAAAAACCAGCAAAGAACAGCTGAAAATGTAAGCAGCTTTTGGAGCCTTCTTAATCTTGCTCCTCTTGCAAAAACAGGAAATCACATTGGCTAAACATACACAAAATTTAAATCTAGAATATTCTAGTTTGGTCAGAAGTGCATTAAAAAGATTGGTCAGATTTTTAAGCTTAAAAGAACACATGTTTCAAACCCTAGAGAGAAATCTATTTTAAAAGAAAATTCCAAGTACCTTGAGGCAGATTTCTAGAAATTACAAATGTATAACAGATGTTTAAATAAACCACCGTTGACAAGAGACCTATGGATTAATGGCCCCTTCTGAAGCCCCTGCCCCCTTCCTCCATGCAGCATATTATCATTTAGGATATTTTCTTTTATGTGCTTTATTTTGCCGGCAGGAGAACACACTCCCTCACAGGCAGCTGTCTTCCTAGTGCTGCCATCGCCCCTCCATCTAACCCCCCCAACCCATTACATGTTGTTTCTCTTAACCCTGAAAATAATTACTAGAGATAACAAGCATGTCAGGGGCAAAAGGGAGAAGGTAAAGCAATATGCCAAGCCAGCTGCTAAGTAATTAAGGCTGTGGGAAGTAAGTTATAAATGTCAGAAGGGAAGAGGAGGTAAGAAAGTCTTTGTGAGCAATTTCAGTTAAAGCAATAACCGTAAAGATGCGTGGTAGATAGGTGGATAAGGTGGATAAAGAGAAATGTTTATGTTTCTCTCCACCTTAAGTAAAATTGATAATAAAAAGTTTATAGGATAATTTAGAATTTGTAAGTTGAATATTATAATAATGTAGCTAAACAACCCCAATAGTTTAAATGTTAATTGTATGAATTATATTTTAGGTTTTTCTTTCTTATAGAGGAAAGACACAAATAAGATGGAAGCAATTTGACAACAGTGATTTATCTAGAGATGAAAACTTTAAAGTATGTGCTGCCAGCTACATCTACCCAGACAGCCTGTTTTCTATCTATATGGAGGTACGGTGGTCACTGCCTAGACCAGGGTTTCTCAACAGCAGGGTTTCTTAACATTTGGGGTTGGATATTGCTTGTTGTGAGCGCAGCTCATAGAATGCAGAAAGTTTAGCAGCGTCCCTGACTCCACCCACTACAGAATAGTACTTTTTTTCCCTAGCTGTGACTACCATGTCTCTGGACATAGTAGAAGGTAAAAATGCCTAGAAGGTAAAATTGCTGCATTTGAGAAGCACACCAAGAGCAGGAACTCTGGAAACAGACCACCTGGAGCTTCATCTCCTGGCTCTATAATTGCTTGCTATGTGCTATAGTTTGGACCTTCGATATTCCTGAAGGGCCATGTGTTGAAAGCTTAATTCCCAGACAGGTGTTGGTGGGAGGTAGTGTAACACTGAAGAACTGAGACCCAGTGGAAGGTCTTCAGGTCATTGGGGTGAGTCTCTGAAAGAGGCTGTGGGAACCTGGTTTCTTATCCTTTTTCTCTTTTCCTCCAAGACATGATTCCAATGGATTCCCTGTGCCACATGCTTCCACCGTGAGGTACCACAACAGGCCTGAAGCAATGAGAAAAACCTATAGGGACTATAGCCTCCAAGACTGTGAGTCCAAATAAATCTTTTTTCTTTTTAAGGTGATTGTCCCAGGTAATTGTTATAGTGATGAAAAGTTGACTAATATACTATGTGACTGGGCAGCAGTCAGTATTTCATGGAATCCTATTTCCATATCCACATCTATATCCATATTGATATCTAACAGATATAAACACTAGCATCTACCTCTCAGACTTATGTGATGATAAATGAGATAATTTCATTTACCATTCTGTAATTACCTCAGCCACATTTATGGTGAACAGGGACGCCTGTCTTGTTACACTGGCTGGTGTTGGTCTCAAGCACTGCTCTACAAGGCAATGCATGTTCCTGCCGACGGGACACTGATGCCACAGTAATTCCATTTCCTCATTTACAAAACAGAAATGAAGCAGTATCTCACCTCCCTGTGATATTCAGTGGTTTCAATAAATGATCGCTTAGGCAAAGATATTTGGGGGCCATTATTAAATATGTCAGATATACTCTTGGTTCTTCTTAAATGGATCTGCTTTATCTATTTACCGTTTATAACTGGTGCTGGAATCTATGGCCCCTGCCCAAAACAGGGATTGGTTGGAATCATGGTACTCTGCCTACAGAAGGAGAGCATGGATTACAATTTTTGTAAGCATTTTAAGAGTGGTAACAAAAATTTTCTTCCTTATATTATTTGACCAAAACATCTAATTTCATTATAATATTACATTCCATAAGTTTTCAAATCAAATTTAAATTCTGTTATGCTATTACTCTATTCCTCGTTTTCATTTTGTTCCATCCCAGAGGCACCACAGAGGCAGAGGCAGGCTCCTTAGAGCCTGTGGTACATGATTTCTGCATGAACATTTGCTTTCAATAATAATAATAATAAACCCAGCTAAATACTCTTTGCAGACATCATTTTCTGGCTACTTTTCTGAGAACATAAAAAGCGTTTAAATTAGGTTTCTTTAATATTGTAGAAATTTTTACACTATGTATAATTTGCAGCAGATAGTTCAGCAAACATTAATATATCAGGCGTTAGTTTTAGAAGCTCCATAAAATGTCGCATTATTTAAACAAACCTGCACAGTGATTTAAATCTTTCTTATTGTACTCAGTCCCTGGCACAAAATCAGTGCTCAGTGAGTTATCATGTCTATTACTATGTAGCTAAACACAAAGGTGGGAAGCAGAAGCAGAGATACTAAACATTCTCTGAAAGTGAAGAGGCTATTTCTTATAGGGCAGCAACAATAATTAACAGACTTCTTTACTGAAAGATTACAATTATGTAGTTAATACAACTCTACCTGGTATCAATATTAGCTAAAAATGTCTTCCAGACTTTGAAAATGTCAAAAATACCTTTTTTAGAAAAAAAGAGCATGGAAATATGTTTAATAACTTCATAAAATCTTGTTAACTCACATAGGAAAATAAAGGATTAAACCAGTTTATAATGTCCTTAAGCTCTTTTATTTTATCTGCTGTTATAGAAAAATTGAATGTTACACATGGTAAAAAAATAAAATAAAATGAATGAAGAGCTTCCCAAACAGCATATAAAAGTCAAGTAGTTGACTTTTTATCCACAAGAAGGCTAAGTTTGCAGTGAAACAATGTGTCTTCTGAAATTCTACCTTTTTTCCTTTTATTTATGTGTTTCGAGTATATACTAAATGTACTCATCTTGCGGTACTGGTATTGGAGCATATACATAAATATATCGCATCTTGATACTATCCTGCCTTAATCATCTAAGATGCTGATACACTTGCATCCCAATAGAACTGCGGGAAAAGGATGGGCTGTGAAGTAAGCACTAGGAAATTCTAAGGCAGAAAAGCATGGAAATAAATGTAATAACTTCATAAAAGTTTGTTAACTCATATAGGAAAGTAAAGGATTAAAATAGTTTAAAATGTTCTTAAGCTTTTTTTTCATCTGCAAACACAGACTTGAAAAAGATATATGGAAAAGGAAATATCAAACCTAACTACAAAATACTAATAAACAGCTTGCATTAATACTGTACATACAGCAAGAGTATGGCATTTTCATCTATCTATTCACATCTGTCTATTCAGGAGTGACACTCATACCAACATCTGAAAATGACATTGATAAGATTCACTGCATGACCTCCATGTACTTGCCCCTTGGTCTCCTTTCACTGTGACTGACAAGCTTTGTGCTGTTCTTGGCCTCTGCCAAGGGTGGGCCAATGGTTTCTGGAGGCCTCGGACTAAGGCTGGGAATAACCCTGGAGGAGCTGGGTGGGGAGGCCCGATCAAATTTCAGGCCCTCAGTGTGAAAAGCTCATCTTCTGCATCTCACTTCTTAGGAAGGATGTCATTCTTTAAATTGTCATGATTACGGGCAGGTTCTAAAACTACATTACTATTCAAGTTGTTTATTCTGGCATTTAATCTTAAAAGACAGTGGAAATGTCATTTATTCAATACTGTAACATCATTTGCCAACAGCCATATGCAAATATGAACAGTGTATAAATGGAAATTATTTTAAACTATACAGTATCTTGCTTTGTAATTTATGTAAGTCAAATCATCTGGCTTATATTGTCATATATTAAGGCTGCGACTGGAATGTTAGAACAGAAATTATACAAAGAGTGTATTTTCTGTACTTTTTCTACTTTTTGCTGAGACACTGTGACAAAGTGGTTAAGAATCCAGATTTCATTATAAATTTGTGGTAGATTGTGTTCTAGATCTGTAATTTATTAATTTCTTAGCTGTCTATCTTGAGGTAACTTTAACTTTTCCAGCCTTCATACTTTTTGTTTGTAGAAGGATGTAATTGGAATTACTCTATGGAGTTTTTATAAAGATAAATTTGCTGTATGTTTTCTACAGTGATATATATATACCTCAAAATGGTAGTTTTTACCAGTCTAGGGTTCATATTGACTTTTATGAAATATCTATGTATACAAGCAGCACTGTGGACCCTATAATTTAGACATATAAAAGGTCTTTTATCAATTGTTCCCCTTTGTAGAGAAAAGAGCTGGAATTTGGATCTCTTGCTTAAGAAGCTTGGACCTCATTTAATGTTACTATCACTGGCTGCTGCAGATAAAGTGTTTATTTGTATAACTTACACAAATTTTAAGATGCTTCCATCATAGGTAAATCGAAGAGGACAGAAGTCATGTTAAAATGAACAGGTATAAATGCTTAGAGTTAGAGTAAATGCTTAGAGTTAGAGCTTAGAGTTAGCCTTATATACAGGAGGTTTCAGAGCTGGTGCATATCTTTATGCAAATAAATCCATAACTAAGGGTTCAGTACAAATGCTTTAGCATCTTTTGCTTTAGGGTAGTGTTCTAGAAATGTGGAAATTAGAGTTCCCAGGGAAAGGATCTTTTAAAATATAGACTTGTGTTAACTGAGATAAAAGGAATCTAAGGTATCAACATGCAGACCCCTCCTTAGTTTACTCAATATATTAAATCAATGACAAATGGAAGGCTCATTCCTTTTAACTATTATGACCAAGAAAGTAAAAACAGTTCATGATAGATTGTCCAGTTTCCTGATATCACAAGAACCCAAACACTGTGGAATCTAAAATTCCACTGGAATTACAATTTATTTTCATAAGGTTCTATGACATGATATGTCTAAAATTATGATAGCTATTTTTTTTTCCCTAAGGGATCCTCCCTAGATAAGCAACAGCATCCTTTCAAATACTCCGATGGAGAGATGACTTCAGTGACTTGGCAAAACTTCAAAACAATAATGCAATTTGAGAATAATGTCACTGTTATTTTTCCTTTTAAAAAATGCTTCTGTGTCTCACAATGGAAGAGTCCCCCTTGTTTCTCCCTCCTCTTTCAATAAATAAACTAGACTAACTTGGATTAAAAGAAGTTAAATAAGGGGAAGGATAGACAGGAAGTGACTAAGTAGAGTCACTTAAGTTGGTGCATCTGTCAAGGTGAATGAGACTGCACAGAAGAGAATTAGCAATTCCAATCCTGAATTTTAAAAACTCTAAGTATTTAACTTGTTTGAAATGGTTAATACAATTGTCCCTGCAGTCTTCTATAAGCATGACAGGGTGTTCTAGATGAATTGATGATTTTTAAAAATTTTACCATAATTGTGTGAAACCACACGAATTGCAGCATGACTTATGTTTCTGATACTCTAGTTTCTAAACTATATTTGAGGTGCCTTGTAGTACCACAGCTCACTCACAAGGATGGCACAAAAAATTTTAAATTTTCAAGAGAAACAATTTAGTGACCGTAGTTTTCAGGGACCCATAACCTACTAGCTGGAGGTTGGCCACAGTTTTAAGATTACATTTGGCTTTATTTGTCTAAGTGACATGTGTTTGCCAAGTAGATCAACATGAAAATAATGTGGAACAGGAAATTAAGGTGGCAGTATCCAGTGTGTTTACACAGTTTGAGAAATTCCTGTTATTCATTTATTAAAGAACATGGACTTAACTATGTAATGAAGAATTGTTAGGTACCGGGGATTGAACACACGACCTTATGCTTAGCAGGCAAATGTTTGAGCCACTGAGCTATATCCCCGGACCTTAGGTCATTCGTTTGGCTTGTCCATGAAGTAAGAAAGTTTGACAGCTTCTATCCTGCCATTTGCAAAAATGTAGAAATAGGTATCAACACTGATGCCTAGACTTACCTAAGCTAGGGTTGATATGGTACTAAAACATAGGTACTATGTATCTAAACATATAATCCAAAGCCTATGTTAATCCTCAGAAAACAATTCAGATCTTCATAGCTCTAAAAAGCCACCTTACAGAAACATAAGTGTTAGAGGCAGGAAGAGAGGGGTAAAGTAGACAAAGCCTGCCTTGTTTTATCTTTTTTTCCCTTTGTTCCTAGTCCCTATTGAGTTTTTATCTATTGAACTGTGAGGATTACTCATGGCAATTGAATTTTCTTATCATTACTTCAAATGCTTATAGATACCAAACCCGTAGAACTAGTCTATTTATGTAAAGCAAAGGCAATTTGTTTTCCTTTTACAGGTCCTTAGATTATACAAAAGTAAGCTCTTGCATCACTTTTATTTTGAAACATTATACAGTGCCTTTTAGTTTATCAAAGTGTCAGTTCTTAGATGTTGTCAAAGTATGATGGCCATATATTTTATTGAGTACCATACGCTGTCTTTCATGGCTAACCTGGTTCTTTAACTTGCCTCTCTTGGTAATTTCTGGTGAAAGATCTGAGTTGCCAATATAAACTTGTACTTTAACCCCCAAACTCACAGCTGTGAAGGAGCTGTTACTACATTACCATGGTTGTTGATTTGACGTAGACATTGTTTTTCAGATGGCAGTTTCCATCATTCGGCACCACTATCCCTGCCAATTTGCTATCAAGAGCGAGATGAGATGTCTGATCTGTCATCACCAGCAGCAGTCTTTTAGCTTCTTTTCTCCATCCAATATGACTCTTAAAATAAACATGTAATTAGACCTTGTACAATAACATAGATCTGTACTGTGGTTTTGCCTCAAGTAAACGATACGTTTGAGTTGACAAACTTTAAGATGGGCTAGAATGATGTACTTAAGTACAATGCTGCTCGCTTCATAAATAGCATCCCCATTTATTCGTGTAACCTCTATTTCACCACAGTCACTTGACCACACTGGTTCCTGGCTGCAGATCTCTAGTGCTTCACTGGAGGAAGGACAAACTAGGTTACAAGGAAGGTCAATAAAGTCATGTGAGTGGGACAACAAGCTTTTCCCGGTTTTTCCTTGGTGTGTGGTGAAAGAAAAGGGTAGCCCTTCTGGAAAGACTTTGTGACCATGGTCCCTTCCTAACTGAGCCCCTTGGACCCAAATATGTACCAAAACAAGTAACACTGGTGATGTTCTTTTATGCTAAAGTTTCACTCCTTAAGTCAAAGAGAAAATAAAAATGCCAAATTGTGTTAGTGTTTAATGACATGAAACTTCTTACCTCACAGACAGCTGCCTGAAGCATGGCATCAAAACCTCCTTCAGGGGTATCTATGTTTCCAGAGATCTTTTGTCTGTGAACTGCTTTTTCAAACTCAGTGATGTTTTCCGTCAGAGACAGTACATGGATATACCCATGGGGAGGCATACAGTCTAAATTGTAGTCACTATATGGGAAAAGAAATGCAAAATCTATTTGCTATGATTCCTTAAAAGTTACAGAATACTCCTAATAGTAAATTCATGTAGTTAATATAAGAAATAAGTAGAATTTTTGGTGGGGGGGGAATCAGGGAAATTTTGTAACACAAAAATGTGTAAAATTATGTTGAATATTGGTGAACATTTCTTCATGAGGAGGAAATCAGAGCATTAAGGTTTGGTGTGCAAAAAGTAAAGAAGGTTAAACGTGTTCTTTAGTATAGGATAATTAATGGCTTCCTGTATCCTTATAGGCATTGTGAATTTTTAAGAAGAAAGTAAGACTCCAGTAGTTTCCTATCATAATCAGTCATGGAACATCTGAAAACATTTTTTTGGGAAATAGTTTTGGAATTCAATTTAAATACCATATTGCTTGATTTATAAAAAAGAATAGTGCACTTTTTAAAATGATGCTTAGTACAGAATTACTCATGACAAATTCAAATTCATGAAAATTATTTTGAACTGGAGCTATAGCTCACAACACATCACCTGCCTGGCAAAGGTGAGGCTGTGAGTTCAGTTCCTGTACAAAACCAAATCAAACCAAGCCAACCAATCAACCAAACAAACAAAAAAACAAAGCTGGGACTCTAGATGTGGCTTACATGGTGCTCAAAATGTTAGGGATGTTCACTTAGTAAAGTCTATGCAAATATTCTAAAATTATTTTGACCATTTCATGACAGCTCAGAAAGTGAGATTCCTTTCTTGGATATACTCACCTTTAAGGAGAGGGCTCATGCAACTCCATTAAAAGATAAATCAGGCTTAGTTTAGTACAATGGACAACAGAGTTGTTTTGGAAACTTGGAATATGTAGTCTAAGGCAATTTGAACAGTTTATGGAAGTATGAAATATGTTAAAATAAAAATACATATGAGAAAATAATTATACAGATTTATCCCTCTGATAAGCAAACAGATAAAAGGTATATTTGAAAGTTATACATGTAAGGTCAGATCTGTTTTTTTACACTGAGGCATTTTCTATTTATAAATAGAATTCCAAAAGGCTAAGAAAAAAAGCTAAGTCATCAACTGTTAATCTTTTGACTCACTCTTTATGTATTAGCTGAGCTGTTTTTGTACTCATATTAAAAGCAACATAATTATATACAGTCATGATACAGTAATGGAGAGAGACTCATTATTGGCAAGACAGATACTTTAAAATGTACTAAATCTGAATTTCACAAAGTTGGAGCAATCACTAAGGAGAAATACAGAATCTCCACAGAGATATTTATATACATACAGCCTGAATGTTGGAAGTTTATCAGAAATTTACTAATACAAGGTAGGGTTATTTGTATGTTATAAAAACACACAACTCCTCCTTTAATGTTTTTGATTGTTATTTAATAAAACAAAATTATAAAACCTGAATTCTTTACATAGGAACAAATTGAAAGTTTATAAGACAAAAATTTAGTATTATACACACCAAATATTAAATACCTGCACTGATTGTGAATCCTCTCCGGGTGGATGCTAATGTATGGAGAAACAGTCTTATCAACATATGAGCCAAATCCAAGGCGGAAGTCATGGGAGAAAAATGCCATTTTTCTAGATAAATCATTTCCAACAGAATTTAATTTTTCTATATTATTGTGCATTGATGCTGATACATCAACCAGATAATAAAGATCTACAGGATATTTCTTCAGAGGATGAATTTTCATAATAAAATTAGCTTGGGCTCCTAGTTCAAAAGAAGAGGAAAAACATCATGTAGCTTTCATTTTATATACCTCAGGACAAGCTGTCAAGAAGTCAGTCTCATTTTAGAATCTAGAACAAATATTACAAATTTGTACATTATAAGGTCTGGAAGATTCTAGAAGAAGTATAAGGCATTTCAAAAACCAGTTTATTAGTCTTATCTTCTGCAATGCATATCTCACAATACATATCTCACAATAGATCTGCAATGCATATCTTCACAATGCATACCCCTGTCTGAAGATCAGACAGGGATAATAACAAATGAACCAACTTAATGTAAATGTGATAGGGTGTCATCTCATAAACCATTGCCCTAAGTAGCTAAATAAACACGGTGCAAAGCAGCAAACAGCATTCTGTCCCCAATGAGAGTGTAGGTAGCTGTGCTTGTGGAATGATTTGAAGCAAACCAGAAAGATACATACGATTGAATGTAGGTTTCAATTCCTTTTTTTGAGTTCAAGTATACTTCCATATGAGATGTAAAAATCTGTGGTACTGTGTATTACCTTAGGCTATACAAAACAATGTGTATTTCCTCATAAATTAGCTAATGAGAAAAATGGGGGAAAGAAAGGTTTCTAGGGGTGGCACAGCAAAGATCTGTAAAGTATTTGTCCTACACATAGTAGGGGCTCTGTAAATATAAGTAGCAGATGGAGTACAGAAGGAGGCAGGAGTCTTGAGAAAAATAACTGGGTAGGAGGAAGCACCCCAATGAGAAGTGTCTGGGGTTTCCCAAGCATAGCTGTCTGTGATGCAGTTTTATTTAGTTTTCTGTTGTATTATCCTTTGATACAAGGACCTGGTTATTCCTGAAGGGGCCTACAGAGTTGGTGAGTCTGTTTTTAATTTAAAATATATTGGGAAAAGTCATCTATTTATAATCTGTGAATTTTACTTTTTAAACAATAAAGCAAATGCATCTTCCATCCTAATTATTTGTCCATGGAGAACATGTTGAGTGGAAAGCGTTTAAAAAAATTCCAACTTGTATACATAATTGGTAGTCTGAGCTCCTTCTGAGGGGAATCCCCTCGGGCACCAACTCATACGGCAATTAAAAGTAGCAATATTTTCTTTTCAATTATTTCACAAATCAGATGTTTTCCAGTTGGATCACCTAACCTACAACATAGTAAACTTTTAAAGCTACATAATAATAATTACTAGAGAACGAGGCTAGTTATTCATTCCTGATTTTATGTGCAGGAAACCTCTTTAGTGTAATATTTTTCTAGTTGGGCAGCTTGGGAGTTTGGAAGGCTCATAAGCAGCCCAGCCCCGCCTATTCCTCCACAGTTTCCCTTTAGAACTGGGTTGCCTTAGGGAGCATTTATTCTGCTCAGCTTTGGGGCTGCTAGTGAACAGATCTATCTGTAGAAGTGGGAATGTTGGAAACTGGTATCCAGGGCAAGCGAGTGAGAAACACACGCAGAACAACTGAGCAAAAGATTTCATGTAGAGGGGCTTGAACTTTAATGCACGTGTCAATGTTCTTTTACATTTTTAAATTTATAAGCTGTGTAGTTGTTTTTGTTAACAGTTGACTTGGGCATATGGCTAAAGCCTTAGGCACCAGCCACTCGGTATTTTTCTCTTGGTGAATCACTGCCGTTTATGAGGGCACTGTCTAGAGATGAATGGCTGGCTGTTTTTGTAGGGACACTGAGAGAAGCAGTAAACATTCAGCACATTGTTTAGGGGCCTCAGCAAAAGTATGGTTTGGTGACCTAAGCAAAACTATAAGAGTCTGTGTAGCATCAGCAAAATCAAAATCCTTGGAGGTCCAAGCTATTCAAGGCACTCCAACCAAATGCTAGCCACACAGAGAACCTCTGTAGATGCCACCTGTTCACAGCCTACAAACATTCCCTGGTCTCAGTGGCCTCCATGAAGAAGAGGCTCTGAGGAAGCATAGTCAAATGGTCAGGGGTTAAGCATGTAGGCTATGGTGGCTTGATTTGGGATTACCCAGATGCCAGCCTTAGCACAGGTACCTGGATCAGTTGAAGTCCTTAACATGGGTAAGATGAATTTTTAACAATGGGAGAAGGGGCTGCGGGTTTAGCTTAGTGGTGTAAGTGGCTACCTGACAAGTGTGAGGTCCTGAGTTTGATCCCCAGTACAAAAAAAAGATAATAATAATAATAATAATAATAATAATAATAATAATGTAGGAAAAGAGAATCTTTACATACACAAGTCTTTCAATCATTTCTGGAAAGAACAATAAAATGCTAGTTTACATTGCAAAGGCCCTGAACTTCCTATGAAGTTCATGCTTTAAGTACCAGCTCAAGGTAGGTAGCTCTAGTTAGGCTGATCCCAAATTCTACTTTATTTGCTAGAAGGAAACAGAAGGTCCCAAGCTTTATTTACCATATGTTACCCACCAGTTTATATCCCACAATCTCTAGCTGGTTGTGGATTGGATAATAATATGAGAGAAAAAAGTTTTGGATACAACATTTCCAGGCAATAATATTCCATAATAAGAGACAATAGAAATTCCTTCTGGCAACATGCATAGTTCATACAGGGGTGCTACCAACAGAGGGCTCAAAGGCCAGATGACATGAAAGCTACAGAACATATGGGTTCATAGAGAAACATGTCTCAATATATGACTTAATATTGTATCTATCACCAAGACAGCTATGCCTTTGATGCTGGTTTTAGAGATATGCTGACTGATTTTGATAGACTGTGTTTATAGATTCCATGAAGTGGGCAAGGAATAACAGACAGAATCAAGAAAAAAATCATTATTAAGCTTCTAAATACTATTGAGTCTCTGCCAATGTCTTTAGGAACTGCCTTTGGGCTGGAGTACTTTCTTCGTTCTGGAAACATACTTTGGCCTAAAGGAGCTACTAAACAGCTTGGGACTGATTTTTTTTAAATTGGGTTGTTATGGGTCTGTGCTATGATAATCTAGTATATTCCATTAACTTTAAAATCTTTTAAAAAGTGAGACATTTAAGTCCCTAAAGTGAAATTTAAACTGCATTAAGCTGTTAAAATTTTGGAGGAACTATTAATCGCCCTTTAAAAATACTCAAGATTTAGCTTAGGAAAGATCTCAGCCTCACTGGAGTATCAAGAATCCACATAGTATTGAGATACAGTAGATTCAAAGGATGAGGATGCAAAACTAGAGGTTTGAATTAAAAAAAAAACCTGACATAGTCAGGTAATTTGATATGGGACTTTAATTCCTTTAAACATTCATGGAAACATTTGTATGTTACATATCTTTTAATTTTTATCAGAAGATTTTGAACTTCAAATTTCTTGGAATGTTCAAAATGATGTGTGATTTTTGCTGCAATTTTAGGAATTTTAGAATTTTATTATTTGACTATCTGAACATTTTTGTAGACTCTCATTATAGAACCACTACATTGGACAAGGCACATAGGCATAATTTGAGGTGAGAAATAGAATGAAACATGAGCATTACTTAGCAAAGTGCTAGGGCCCATTTCAGGGTGTTCAGGCAAGTCTTCACTTTCAGTCAGTGGGCCTGCAATTGCTACTAAAGGAACTATTTGGCAAAGTGAAGTGGCCATGTGAAAACATCAGCACAACTATCCTGATAAACCACTGCATTCTTTCTTGAATGAAACCATACTCTCAGGTTCATCAACTGCTTAGCGATTATATCCCATTGTTTAAAATAAAGAGGCTGGAATGTTGGAGAAGTGAGGTAAATCTTCCTACAAGGATAACCCTCCATAGTTTACGAGGTAATTTTGTCTAAAAAAATGCATTAAATTTTTAAAATTTACATTCAACCTATGTCCATTATTACTTTAGAATTATCTAGAATATTCTAAGCATCAGGTTTTATTAAGGTTATATTCAGTGGAATGTTTTACACTGCCAAGGATGAACTTGACTGGAATATATTCTCCACAGATTTTCAGCTGTAAGGTGCCATGGGCTAATATTTAGATTGGATTTTAATAAAGACTATAAGTCAGTGTGCCCTTTTTATCTCACATAAAGTTAATTATAGCTGCTTTTATTACGTTAGGGGGTTGAGGTGTTGGAGATAAAGGGTAATGATGACTTTATTCTGTTTTTATTCTCAACAATCATAAAAATAATGAGTAATTTTCTATGATGAGAAATGAGATTCTGGTGATGACTCAGTTCCTTTTTGGTTTCATGTTCTTTTTTGTCATGATAGCAATACTACCTTCTTTTAAACAGCTTTATATTTTTGAAAGACAGACCATGTGAATAATCTGTTTGAGTGTGTATTTAGGTGAATTTCTTTAAAATATGTTCATATTCTCCTAGATGTAGTGCTTCCCAAATCTCCCTTTTTCCTCTGGGATTTAAATCACAAAATCAGGATCTATTCCTATGCATTTAGTGATTCTTGGATTTTTCTTGAATAATTTCCTTGGTATCTTCATTTTCCTTCTTCTGTAGTCCCACTTTGCTATGATCACTGTCTACACCAGAGTCCATCTTTTTGAAGCTTAAAATTCTTATGTCACTGTCTGCTTAAATGTGTCTGTAGTTCTCCATCAGTAGCTAGCGTTCCAATCACTAAACTTGGCATATTAAATGAATGCCTAATAACTCTGTCTGCGTATTTAGCTCTGTTATTACAAAACAGAACCCAGGTCCCCACTTACACTCCATAAATACATATTCTATGCTTTGCTTTTGTTCCTTCCTCTGCTAGTAGTACCCAAACCCCCTTTGTCATGTAATTACCACCTCAAGGCACTACTCAGTAATCTGCTCTTTTCTGGACTGGGCCAATGTCCCACTCAGCGTTTCCATGGCAACTTCCACACCATTATATTTACCATATACTTAATTATGAGATTCCAGACAAGGCATCTTTATCTTCTGCTAGAGGCTAAATGCTCCTACAGGAGATAGCTTCGTATAATATTTAGCACAGTATTTGGCACACAGCAAGTATACGTGTGTTAGTAATTATTATCATTACTATTCCAAGATTGGAATCTAATGTAATCTAGCAACATGAAGGTAAGAACTGTTTTCACCTCTGAAGCCCTGTGTTTGGCACATGCACAGTCACTCACTAGGTAGTTATTCAATAACTACTCTGTGCTTGAAACACATTTTGGTATGACATTTCAAAAGGTCCTGGAAGAAGATGATATCTAAGACTTCTGTCCCATAGTGCAGGGAGTTTAGTTTCTTTACGAGGAAAGAGTATCCTCTGGCCCCAAAATGTTCAAGGTGCTCGATGTGCTATCAACAGGAAAGCTCACTCCTCGTATCTTTTCCAATTCTGAAGGATCAGATTCTTACTTCCTTCAATTACTGTCAAAGGGAAGAAGTAAGTCTCTGACATAGAATGAGAAACAGGAGTTGGAGGAAAGTTGATGACCTACTTCTAGCTATTGCCAATGACTAGTTTGAATAACCCAAAGAAACAGGGTTAGAATGAGTCTTAAGCAATACAGATAATGATGTGAGTGTCTCTAATGTACTGGCAAAAAAAAGAGCATGACTGGGCACTGAGAACAGAGAATGGAAAAGTGTTCTGCACAAGATGAAATGGAAAACACATAAGAAAATGTAGAAAAATGTAGCTGGAAGAAAGAGCGACTGATGTTTATCCATTATTTTTGAGTAGGGGAATGAAAAGTTTCCCCAAATAAGATTTGTTTAAGACAGCAAGACAAACTCTAGCCCATTTCTAAATGGGTGAGGGGGATTTAAAGGGATGTGTATCAGGGCTGGTTTTAAAATGCTGACTTTCTTTTTTAAATATTGAAATGAAGAAAGAATAGACATCTTGCAAACATTTAAATTTAAATCTATACCAAATTCAAGGAATTTTTCTTAAAATATTAAAATGAAGAAAGTGCAATATTTTCTTAAATTAGTAAGGTATAGGCTATACCAATCTTTATCAAATACAGTACATTGTATTATTTCTGAATTACAATTAGGGCATTTCCTCCTTTTTTTTAAAACCTTCCTAAAGATTTAAACTCATCATTTTTAGAGAACATCAGGTAGGATCATTAATGTTTCCCTAAGACTTACAGGTAATTTTTTTAAAGGTAAAGTATAAGGAGTGAAATGTCAAAGAAAATGTTATTTCTAAACCTCACTTATTCAATTTTAAGTGTCGTCCTACAAGTCTTGTATATGTTGTATAAAAAGTATCCACAATGAATTAAGAATTCAGAGATACTATATGGCACACTATGAATTTTTATCAAATAAGAATAACATGGTAATGTATAACAAAGTTAATATTGGAGAATAAATACATTTTAAGCTTTTGCATTATATCCAGTCCTCAACTTTTTTATTTTATTTTATTTTATTTTATTTTATTTTATTTTATTTTATTTTATTTTAGGTACCAGGAATCAAACTCAGGACCTCACACTTGCCGGGCACATCCTGTGCCGCTGAGCTATAGCCCCTGTCCATCAACTCTTGTATGTTTCAGGAAAATATTTTATATCCTGAAGCTTTGTTCCACATCTCTGAAGTTGGTAAAATGCAATTTATATTATGCTGTGCCCCAATGCTGGTATTTCTCTTATGTCAAAACTCACTGTTTAATTTTCAATTTAATTTTAGAAGTATTTGCTACCTATGAGGCCTATAAAACACAGTTCTGCCATAAAAGAGCTCACAGCTATGTTGGAAAAATGATTTATACACTTTGGACAATTAGGCTAATTTTCACACTGTAATTCAAATAGTGAGAAATTGAATAAAATCAAGCCTCACAGTGACTGAAACAAAATTAAGCATTTTTCATTTCATTCTCCTGCTCCTTTAATCTCACCCATACTGACTTCACTTTCTAGCTCCTATTAATACTTCCAACACTTTTTTGTCTCTAAGTGTTGCCTTTCCCTGAGATTCAGGCTCAAGTGGCCCCACTGTAAACTGAACACCGGTCCCTCCACGGGGGCTAGTGTTCCCTACCTTCCTGAGTGTCTTCAGCCAGATTCCAGGAGTTCCCCATGACCCACCAGTCACTGACCCCAATGATTCCACCTGTCCATCATCTCTCACATCCATCCAGTTTCCTCCTGCCCCATGAGCCCTACTGTTTCTTGTCTACAGCACTACAACCATCTCCCAGGGTTTGCACTGTTAATCTATTGTTTCAGAAGAACCAAAGCATAGTTACAGGTACAAAGAGGAAAAGGTCAGATTCATTGACATGTATGCATTAAATGTAACATATGAGTGGAAAAATATAACTTGGTTTTCAAATCTCAAATGTTTTCACAACCCATGATATAGATAAAAGGGAAAATAAGAAAGACAGATACTAGAAAGTAGAAAGAGCTTTTCAAATGGGAAGGGAACTAAGAAATGGAAGGAGGGGTGAGGGATCATATGAAAAAAGATATGAAAAAAGAATTAAGCTGTGTTATGTACTTCTCCCAACTCCCCACAAAGAAAGTAACCATTCTGTACAGCAAGTGTGTACTAATAAAAATAGAAACTGAAAAATGAGCAGGACACTTTAAGGTAAACTCACATTTACTAAAGTTAAAATAATATATGATAAGCTTCTCATATGATAATCTGTGAAAATTAGCATTTAATTAAAACAGTTTTATGGAGAAGAAAATCACATTGATAGAAGACAAAGATGGTTCATAAGCTTAGAAATATGTTCACATTTTCTAGTGTTAAGAAAAAGGCAAAACAAAACAACTAATGAACTAGTTATGCTCAATAACCTGAAGGTACTAACAATGTAAACAACCAAAGTTGACTCGGGAAAGGCTAAACTGGACCTCAATATTTCTTGTGAGTTATATGTCACTATATTATTATCATTTATTATTATTATTATTACTATTATTATTTGGTTCTGGGAATCAAACTCATGACCTCACTCTTGCCAGGGAGGTGCTGAGCTATATCCCTGCCTATCTCTACATATTAAAACCTAAATAAATTTATGTATATTTGACCTAGGGTTATGATTTGGGTCTTAAATGGTCCATAGGTTGAAGGCTTGGTCACTGCTTATGGGCCTGTGGGAGGTGGTGGACCTCTGAGAAGAGGGACCTCACTGCAGGAAGTTAGGTGACTGAGACCACACTGGGATGCTAGTGTCCTCCTTGTTTTCTGGTAGCCATCTTGGATTGAATTAGTTTCCTGGCTCACATGATGTACGACCTTGCCACATGCCCAAAGGCAACAGTGCCAAGCCACCGTGGACTGAACCGTCTGTCTGAAATCATGAGCCAGAATAAATCTTTCTTTTAAATTGATTATCTCAAGTATTTTGTGATGGAAAGCTAACAACCTAGCATGTCTACTTCTAGCAGTGTATCCTGGAGAAATGTTCTGTTAGGTTTAAAGATACAAGCATGATGCATTTTAATTTGTTAAAAATAGCTACTGGAATTCATTGGTTCACTCAAATTTTGATATATTTATAAAATCAGTTTACAGAGCACTGTTATTGTTGTAATACTATTTTCCTATTCTAGAATAGTAAATTCTTCCTATTTACTTATATTTTTTTAGTTAAAACAATAGGTCCTACATATTTTTCAATAAAAATGTTTGTTTTAAGTTGTTCTTATGAATTCATCTTTTTTCATTATTTTTAATATTAGAGTGTTTTTTTTAATAGTGAGCCATAGCAAAAAATTGTCAGTAGGTGCTTTGATTTGGTTGGATTTTACAGTCAGATATATAATGATAATTTTGCTTTGTCCTTTCAAAATATTTATAACCTGTATGTGGCTTTCTTATCTAATTGTATTTTGTGTAAAACCTTCATATAATAAGTAGTCTTAAATTTTAGTGCCAGGAATTGGCACTGAATTTTATTGAATGATTTTTCAGCATCTATTGAGATAATAATATGTTTTATTATTTTTCTCAGACTGACATAAAAATATTAATTACAAAAATAAAATACCTTTACCTCACTAACTTAAGCTAATTTTTTAAATGATATTGCTCTTAGCACATGCAGTCTAATTCGAAGGATTTAACAGTAGGAATTTACTAACCTTGTAACAACTGACCAACCCTTTGGCCTTTTAAATCAATCTAGTTCATAAGAAACAAAGACAGTATGTTCCCTGAATGTTTGAATGAAACAGTTCTTACCACAAAAATATTTAGAACCAAGATCTTGAAGATGTATTTCTCATTTTATTTAAGGGATGTTGATAATATTTTAACTTGTATATATTTTTAGGTTTCACATGAATCAATTTTAGATATATAAATTTTCCCTGAATATTATCTATATTATTAAGATTGAAACATTGTACCACAAAGTGTGGAAGTTTATATTTTCTTAATATTCTATTTTTAAATACTTGTTTCTGTGGTTACAATTTATATAACTAGGCTACTTTGTCCTCTTTTCTTAATTAGATTTGCCCATAATTTATTTATTTTATTGGACTTCACAGAGAACCAGCACATGGATTTATAAATTAATTTGGGTTTTTATTTTCCATTGCATTAATTTTCTTCTTTATATTTTTACTTTAAGAACTCCTTCTTTTTATTTTTTGATGGTTACTTTATTTTTGCTGCTATTTCTCCAGATTCTTAGTTCATCTTTATTCATTCTTCTTTAATAATAAAAGAATTTAAAGTTTTGTGTTTTCCTCAGAGTAATCTCAGCCACATCCCATATATTTTGATGTGTTTTCGTATTGTTATAATTAGTCTATAACTGGAGTTTTGATTTCTTCTTGCAGATAGAGTTATTTAAAGAGGGTTTTCTTAATTTTGCTGTTCTTTGATTTTTTTATATTAATTTCAAAATTTATTGCACTGTGCTTAAAGATACTAGCCTACAAAAAATTTTCACTGTTTGGAACTGAATTTCCTTGCTTAAAATATAATAAGTTTAAATGTTTTTTCTATGGACTTTTAAAATGTTGTTTTATATAACAAGTACTATTACTGAATCGTATCTCCCTCAGATTGATATGCTAAGAGTCCTAATTTCTAACGTGACACATTGATGTCACAATGGCTTTTGTGATGTGGCTTTTTGGAGATAACTGGGTCTAGGTGAGGTCTCGAGAGTAAGCAGGCACCTTGATCTTGGATTTCCTAGGCTTCAGTACTTGCAGCCTTTCTAAAATTATGAGACAATGGATTGCCATTATTTGCACCATCTAGGGTATGCTATTTTGTTATGGCAACCAAACAAAGTAAATAGGGATGTCTAGCCTGCTGAGGGCAGATGGCATGTGACTCTGGAGAACTGGTAATGTGACTGTACAAGACTGTAGTTCTTTAGCATTATTATGCAGTTGTTAAAGGTATTTCTCATGACTTTATTCTAGAGTGTCACAGTGGAGTCTGCATAGCAGACAACTGAAGGTTTTGTAGGGGAGGGCGCAGTGCAGTGCTAACTCCTCCTCCTGTGCCTATTACACACGGTTGAAACACAACCCCTATGTATAGTAGATTTAGCACATACAGTTTTGTTACTTATATACATTTCATATACTATATATTTTATAAGTAGCTCAAGACAGTTCCACTCATTGTGAACCAAGCAAGCAAAAATACTGGAAACCCATGAACAAAGGCATCCAGTTTACTGATAAAGTTGAATTGTTCTACTGTGCTACATGACTTCTGTTTATTTCAACAGCAAATATTAAGGGATGCTTTTAAAAAGTCTGTTAATATGAAGAACATGTTGAAGGAAAATGAAGAATGGAGAGACAGGAGTGTAAGAACACTGAAAGAAAGATCTTTACTAAAGATTAATAAATAACTCGACCTCAAATTCAAGTATGCCCTAGGGAGCACACTTGAGTCAATGTTGAAATGTAACTGACTTATGTGTATGCTACTGATCCCTGTTAATACAACCCGAAATGGGCAATGGGCAATAGATTAAAACTTTAAAGGCTCTTGTGGATTAACAGTGGGAAAATTATCAGATGAAAGTGCTGCTGGGGATACAGAAAGTTAGAAGAAATCAGGGGATTTAGAAATAGTCTAGGAGAAGACCTAGACCTAGATCAGAAAATGTGGGATAATAAACCTATTAGAATATCAAGAAGATAAAAAAGAAACCATGAAGGATAGTTGGGCAATCATAACATAGAAAAGCTGTATGTGTGAAAGAGATTCATGTGTAATTATAGAAATATCAAAGGGACATTTTAGTGAACATACTGCATTAGAATTAGGTGAACAGTATATAATCTCTCTCTCTGAACTCAACTGTGCTATTCTTTCTTTGATGGAAGGTGACAAGACCACAATCTTACAAACTTAATTACTTGAATGTTTGTGAATCTTTTTCCAGCTGTTGATCACATGTGTTCATACTGACTGTATTATTATTTTATATGGTGAAGAGTACAGTTTTAATTGGAAGCTGGGAACATGCCTAGGGCCAAGAAAGAAGTGGATTTTGTTTTTCTGGTAATCAAAGAGTCTAGATGAAATAGTTCTACATTTGGAATGGGATGAAGAATGTGTCAAGATTGATTATTCTAATGACAAGACCACCCACAATGAAACAATGAAAAGTTTAAAGTAATTTCATACTGTTTTAATGATGGAATTGGACCATCTACTCTATCTAATTGAGGGGTGCATACTCATGTACCTTGACTTGTCTTGCAAAATGCAGTTCATGCACTGGAATTCTCTAGCTCTGGAGGAAAGGGATACTTTTTCAAAGGCCTGAAACAAGTATCAAGCTGTAGGATCCACGGGTTGGAATGGAAAGTATCAGAGAATGAGAGGAGGAAAGATGTATCTTAACCTCAAGAGCCGTCACAAAGCTGCCCAAGGCAATTAAGATAATAGTGACCTTCAATGTTCTGTTTAAAAGTTCATCACAAAGACCATACTTATTTAGCTTAATTCATGTCTTTTACTAATTAATTGATCAATGTATCTAATAAATATTATAGAATTCTTTCTACATGGCAGAACTCTGCGGCACTGTTGCAGAACTATAGGAGTGTAGAAACACAGTAACATCACAATGTGATCAGAACAGTTAATTATAACATATTGTGATCAGGTTTGCCAAATTTCTAAGGTCATAAATTAACTCTATGATAAAGACTAGAATTCTTGCTTCTTGTTTCTGAGCTCAATATGATTTCTCCTCTAGCAGTGCTACCTGCTATCTGTATTAAATGTGAGCAAATTAATATTAGGAAAATCATTATTTGAAAATCACCAAACCTGGACGCAGTTGGATTGACACTTCCCCTGGTGTAACCTGGGTGTTAATTTCATCTTCACTGGGTATTATGACTCGTACAGATGGGTATTCTATGGACTCCACTGAACAGCCTTTACTTATTAAATTGGAAACAATATCACAACGTTCGCTTCTTGATCCACCTGAAATGAAATCCTGTTTAAAAGAAGGAAAATCACTGATTTTTTAAAAAAAACTGCATATCATTTCAGTTATAACCAAAGAAAATCAAAGAAAATACTGCCAAGACATCATTTCCAGTGTAGAATAAATTATGCAACTGTTTAAAATAGCTGCACGTTTCCGGTAAGAGTGCTAGCAAATTTGTCATAAATAAAACTTAAATTTCTATATCTCTTTTAAAGAGAAGAAAATGAATTATTAAAGGGGAGATTTAAACCAAGCACTTTAATGTTAAGTGAGCATTGTAAAATTATGTCAATTTGATTCTTTCTAAATACTCTATAATTCAGAAAGATATTTCCAAAAGTGTATTTAGCCAAAATAGATTATTCATTGCATCCAAATGTGGGTCTCAGCTCTCAATGAATTAAATTGGTATGTTTGTTATATATTGCTGTGTTTAGAATATGAGAGCAAGTCTTTAGAAATCACATGCCTAATTAAATACTGAAAATTCATAACAGAAATTTAATTCCTTAGGCCAAAAACTTGCCAAACATACAACAGCCTATAAATGATTCAATAAACTAATAAAAAAGGTTGTGATAAAATGGAAAGATATAAGATTAGAGCTTAAATTACTGTGACTTTGGAACTGATTCTAAAACTCACCGTCATTCAGCATTGAATACTTAATAGTTACCAAGGAGCCATGCAAGTAACATGGAATTAATGGAATATTTTAATTTATCCTGACTGAGAAAATAATATTTTTATTTTTCCCTAAGAATAGAAAATGTATTGAAAAGTATATATATAAATTTTTAGTTTGTATTTGTTTGTTTTGAGGCGGGGGTCTCACTATGAAGTTTAGGCTGGCCTTGAACTTAGTATGTAGCTCAGGGTGGCCTTCAATTTACAGTGATCCCCCTGCCTCAGCCTCCCAAGTGCTAGGATTACAGGTATACACCACCACATCTGGCTATGTTTTATTTTGTATCTTGTTGCTGTAAATTATTTGGGATATATGCTTATCCATGAGCTGAATATTTGCTCTATGCTCTTCATGACAGTGGCTATTTTGATCCCACATTCAATCAGTTCTCTTTTATGTTGGATAATTCACAGAACTGGTTTTTAATCAGTTAACCATTCAGTTAAGGCATGTTAAATACTTGCTCCGGGGTCATAGTTTGTCAGGTGCTAGGTATGTGAAATATAGCAAAGCAATTGGAGTCCTTATCATTAAAATCAATAGGACATGGGTGATTTTAGTCATTAATCAAGTAAATAGAATTAGAATGAGAATTAAACTTAGGGATGTTCATAATGCCAGGAATTATATAGTTGGGACCATCAAGTTGATGTGAACACAAATGTTGAATATGAGGTCACTAATGAAAAACAGGGACATTCTGACACAGGTGTTAGCTAGCATAATGGTATATAAATAATACGGAGCTCCTCAGAGGAAGATGGCAAATACCTGCTATAGTATGAGTCACATTTGTCCAGAGAGCTGCAAGCTAAGTTGGAAGACTCATGTCTCCCAAATATGGGAAACGCTGAGAGTATGTGAGGCTTAGTACATGCGTACTCATTCATGACTCATGTGACTTGTCACAAAGGGCCATATGCACTGTAAATATGTAAATGCCCAAAGATTTCAAATCATGGAAAAGAGGTATTATACCAAGAGCTTTAAATGTTTTCTTCAACCAGCCAGGGATGCTATTATTTGTGTACACAGAATGGAGAAGCAAAAGGGGAGGTTAGTTTACTTAACTATGCAGCAAGCTATGTCATGGGATCTTGCAACGTCAAAGAGTTTTGCTGACATTGTCAAAATATCCTCAATTATTTTGCAATGTCTGAATCAGCATGACTGTTTTTACTCCACTGTAAAAACCAAAGCAGGAAAACATTGCCAACAGGCCAATTAGGTCTGAAAAGGGAAGAAAAGACCTGTGACATCAAACTTAAG
Organism: Dolichotis patagonum; assembly: GCA_004027295.1. Classification (NCBI taxonomy): domain Eukaryota; kingdom Metazoa; phylum Chordata; class Mammalia; order Rodentia; family Caviidae; genus Dolichotis; species Dolichotis patagonum. Next base: position 66,745 of record PVJX010002457.1, on the reverse strand, counting down.
AATGGAATGCTGCTCCTACCCATTGTAGCCTACTTTTCACTTTGCATAAAAGAAAAGCAATTTGAAACCGCACCCTCTTGGTTTTTGTATTTTGTGCTATTTTATTGTGTTCTAACTCTTATGTTTTTCCTTTTTCTACAAGAAAAACACACCCAGGCAACTTTTTGCATCTAAAACCTAATTGAGACAGAAAAATCCCAGGTGAAATCACTGTGGCTGGCTCTGTATCCATTATTAGTTTTATTCATTTTAATATAATGTTATGGTGACATAAGTAAAACAAGTTTTTTCTCGGATTTCTGTCTGAGTCTTTTTGACTTCCAAACACTGCATCCTGCACAGAAGTGGAAGCACCTTGTCGTCTTCCTTTAGACAGTGAATGTCTTTCTTCTTGTAGTTTAGGACAGTGGGAACATATCTGTAGCACGTGTGCTGCGGCAGGCTGCTTGTAGCACTGAATTTTTTAGGTTCACCATCACTGATTTAGGATAACTATCCTTTGAAGTTACCCTCTGAACTTCTGTGAAACCCTATCAGATGTATCAGTCAAAAAGAGAATTCTTCAAAACGTAATACATCTAGTGTAAGTGTGAACAAGAGACGTGAGAAATTAAACCAGATACTATTGATGATGTTCTTCATAGTTATTTTCTGATTAGCATAAAGTAGCATAAAGGGGAAGAGAAAACAAAGGATATGGAACGGCAGATTAACTGCTGCATAAGGACGCAAGCAAACTCAGTATACCCTGTGTAAAATTTTTAGTGACATTTTTACTTTTGACAAACTTTGAAAACTATGGAAGCAGGTTTATTTTGTTGCTATTCTTGTCATGGAAAAAAGAAATTTTCTTATCCTTCTCTTTTCTTCCAGCCTTGCTAAGTGTGAAATAAGACACCAGTTATGTCTGTGCTTCAGTGATGGGTGATCTTCCAAAACTCAGCAGTGCATTCTGCCTGTTGATGGTGTCAGGTCTGCCAGCAGGAAGTGCACAGCTCTTTCTTTAGTGATGTGCACGATAATAGAAGCCATGTCCAAGTGTGCTTCTCCTGAGGTGGTGCTGTTAACAAACAGGCAATGTTCCTTGTTTTCTGAACTACACCGAAGTCTGTAGAGTTGCCACTCTCATATCTTAAACAATGCCTATGTGCTGTTTGCCACTCACATATTGCTTCACTACATTTTCACAATAGTACAAGGGAGGTACTGATTCTATTTTAGAGGTAGGGAAAACTGAGGTTTAGGGGGATCAAGTAGCACATCCAAATTTACACAGTTAAAAACTGGCTGAATTAGGATTTGAATCCAATTTAGTCTCTATAGAGCCTGGCTTTGGAATACATAAATTAGATTACATTGCACTGTATAGAATATTTAGGGCCATGCACAACCAAGCGACTTGCTCAATGTGTTTCTTGAGACCCCCATCTGAAAGATTTGCCACTAAGAGTCATAGTTTGTGTCCTTCCCTTGGACAGTCACTCTTCTTCCCCCTCGCCTTACCTTCTCCCATCTGATTATTCATCATTCTGAAAAACCCAAATCCCTCCTTCTGTGCCGGGACTATTATTCCCAGAGGTACGACTCTGTTGACTTTTTGTGCCAGTCAGAGTGTGAGATGGAGCAGGGGTCCTTCTGAAATCTGCCATTAAAATGACTAAAAACTAGGTTTCTAAAACACTGTTTAAAAGTTCTTACTAACTCCTCTGCCCCAAGCATTTGCTAGCCTAGGTCAGGTTGGCTCAGAATTCAGGGCTCTAAGGGATTTTCTTGGTGATACAGTAAGACTTTAAAATGGAGTACTGGCTTAGAGTTGGGAAATACTAAACCATAAAACATTCTTAATAAAGAGAAAACCTAGAAGTAAATTCCAAATTTGAGGTTACACAGATGAGAGAAGGGAAACTCCAAGAATGGGTGAGTTCTATCTTGTCTTTGACTTATCAGAAGTGATGGGACTGGATCTAGACATTCTAGAATTGGCCTTTCTATGATCTTCATTACCTGTCTCCAGGGACTGTGGTGAATCACTTCCTAGTGTGTGAATGACATTGAATTTTCTCACTGCTGGAGCCCAGAATATATCAAAGAACCTTCTGGGTGTCAGTAAGAAAGGGTGACTTGCATTTTGTGTGCCCTTTTCCTGCCTCTACTGTGACTCGGTTCACAGAAGGAAGTGATGCCAATACGTACAGTCTTTGGCTACTTTTCTGTTTTCTTTTACCTTCTGGGGAATGTCCCAGGACAAGCAGTAACAGCAAAGGGTGGAAGGATGATGGTAAGTATAGCTGAGTTAAATTAGAGGAGACAAAAGCTAGAGATTTATTTCCATGTCAAACAAAAGGTCCTTACAAACTTATCAGTTCCAGTTCCTAGAAGCTATATAAATAACTGTAAAATCACTTAAGCAATTCCATCAAAGAAAAAAAAAATCCCCAATTTAGCAGAAGATTTTTTTCATGTAACTTTTTATATACAGTTAACTCTAATTAAAAAGTATCTACCCAAGAGAAAAAAATCTACAAAACAAATTTAGAGCCAGGAAGTAATGAATGCATTATAATTGTTATGCTAAGAATTTTGTCCTGAGAATTTTTTTTCTCTTGGTAGAATACAAAGATACTAATTTTGAACAATAAACATTTTCTAAATTATCCTTCATTCCATGCAGTTAAAAGTACACAATAGCTCATGAGTAGGGTCATGCGTCAGAAGAAAAACATCATATTTTCCATAAGCAACCAACAAATTGATGCACAATGTTAGGAAACATAGTACATGAGTTATCTTCAAGTATTTAAAATAAAAACAAGAGAAATGGACCAATAAATTAGCTTACTTTTCTTTTATAAGCAAATAAAAGAGAATAATCCAACTTAGGTAAAAGCTTACACCTCAAGCTGAAGCTTGAATTTGGTGCCAAAGCTTGCTGAACTATCAAAAGTTACTGTCTATGTTTGCCAATTCCTTCAACAGAACAGATGGAAACCATAAAATGGTTTGCACTTCATTTCAAAATTATTTTAATTTTCCCAATAAAAGTTATATTTAATTTTATATCCAGCCAGATACACAGTTTCCAACAGCATAAAATCAAGTAATTTTTCCTGATGCTCAGCCTTATATTTTTTTCTTCTTGCTGCACTATCAGCTGCACAAAATATCAGGGCAATGAAATAACACAAAGTCAAGTGTGAGGACAAGAAGAAAGGAAAAGAAAAGGCTCACCTCCTGAACACACCATCCGCATTCAGGGCCCAGCTCAAGGCAGCTGGCACAGGATGCTGCGTGTGAGGAGATGCATCTATTGTCTTCTGTAATGGAAGGGAAAAATGAATCTTCAGGGTTATGCCCACTTGGAAAGGAAACAGTTCCAACCAACATGTACTTTCACAACTAAAACAGGATGACTTCAAATAATTAATAATTTCATTAGAGTTTATATTGCTGATTGAGATAATCACTCTTTAGTTTTATTAAATTGGGGAGAGAGGGTAACAAACATGATTTTAGACAGATTTGGGGATTGGCTTGAATTATACTGCCATATTATGAGATTTTCCAAAATTCTTAGTGCATCGAGGTCTTGCTAAATTTCATATTCTCTGAACTGAGCAGGCTGTTTTTTCTTTTGGTTCTAGAGGTTTTTTTTTTTCTGTAAAAAGATTATTATAAGTTTTACAGATATCAATCTTAACAAGTAAAGCCACATTGAGTCATAATGAATGCAGCTTCCAAGACATGATCTAGGTGGACATTTTAAAAATTAAACTGGAAACCGATTATTTGTATTGATTATTTTGGGGTGAAGAGTATCAGAAACGGACATGATGGCATGATTCAGCATTTTAGAAGTGAAGTAGTTAAACCGAATGAATTGTTTCAATTAGCGCAATTTAATTTCTCAGACTGGATCTCTTGAAGGTCACTAACAATTTACTTTTCTATAGATTCCTGTACTAGAATATATTTTAATAGCACAATTATGCCAGTAAATAATTTACTTTTATCCTTGTATCCACTAACTACTTAATGTTAAAATAAGCTTCATTGTGACAGAGTTCAATATGTAAACTATAATACAGCATGAGTCACGTGGTATTTTATTGTGAGATTACAGTGAGCAACACAGCCTTTCCATAGTGTCCTTGACTATAAGTAGACCTAAGGACTCTGGAAATCTCATGTCATCCTACCCACCTCAGTCACAGGTACACAGTAAATGAGGTGAATATCCTGGCTCCAAGTAACTCAAAAATAAAACATAAGCTCAAAAGCCATCTCACCAAAGTACTAGAGGAACCTGGAGGAAGGGGCTTCCCATTTTGCTGTAGAAGAAAGGGGAGGGGTGGGTGGAGGAAGGGATCTTTATGACTAAATGCAAGGCAGTGAGTGACGTCTGGTACCTCTCTCTGCTGTCTCAATTTGTTTCTTCTTAAGTGCTTACCTGCTTTTAAAATGCAATAGGCATTAAAGACAAGTGTGTATGTGTGTATCTGTGTACAGAGGCACACACGGGCATGGTAGCTTTAAGGCGGTACAGAGAATAGCCCTATCCTGTTCCAGTTGGTTTCTCTTTCCTTCTCTCTCTCTGAACTTTCCCCTACATTGTGGAATCCAAGGTAAAAGAGTTGCTAAGTTTGGCACATGGTGGGTGTTGGCAGTGGGCAGAGAGAGAAAGGGAACTATGGTAGAGTTGCTGACTGGTGCAGCGGTGAGCACCTGCTCCTGAATTTCCCCGTCCCCGGTTTGGGTTAAGCTGAAAATATACTCCCCTAAACATCTTTGATGTCTTATTATTTACTTACTTTTTTATAGATGATTACTTTGTTATAAATAATGAAAGTTTATAAAATTGGAAAAGTAAGCAAATATTGTCTTTGAATAAAAATTAAATACAGCTGCCCAAAGTAGCATAATACAGTTCCAAACACTTGGATTTTCTCTTCACACAATGGTACTAAATGAAAGCAACCTGGTAAGGGGGTGAGGAGTGAGGCAGCACTGAGGACTGAGCCCAGGGCCTTCACACCTAGCTGCGCTCCTCATCCTTTTTAGGGTTACCTTTAGTTGTTTATTTTGATACAGGTTCTCACTGAGTCTCTAAACTGCCCAAGCTGGGATCTAACTTTGCTGCTCCTGCCTCAGCCTCCCAGAGTACTTGGATTACAGGCATGTGACACCCAGTCCAGTTCTGGCAATTTTTTTTATAGCATTTCATTGTTCCTAAATGCATGTTGCATTAATATTTATTTAAATTACTTCTGATATTACACCACTCATAATCTTTTTAATGATTAAATACCATTAGAATTCAACTTTGATCATTTGTGGAAATTTCCATGTGAAATCAGCGAAAAATGTCCATGTTTACATATGTTACTTTTCAGAGAAGTCACCTCTAGACCTCTTGGATATATCACCCTTTCCTACGAAAACGTAAGCAACTCATAAATTCTCTGAATTTCAGTATTACAATAGGAGTAGTTACTCATGCTGTCTTATATTTCATAAATTCTTCTAAATTTGTCATAATAACTTCCTTTTTTCAAGTTGAAATCAGATCCATTTGCTTTTAAACTTTCTTTTTTCCATATTTCTTTGAACTTTTCTAAATAACTTTCTTTTTCAGATTCTTCCTTCTATATTCCATCTCTTTGTTATTGCTGTTGTTTTGATTATGGCTGCTAATTCAGCTTTAAGTAATTTTCTGTGAACTATCCAGTAAGTTTTGGAATCATGATTCAGGCCTTTAACAAGAACAGTTTTACCCTGGCCTCTTTGCAAAATTTCTTCATTCAGATTCACGCTCAAATAACTACCCTAATTCACTAAAAGACAGCAAAGAGTACTGAATTTTCCTTTCTGAGAAGTTGGAACCTTAGTAGTTGGAAATCTTTGAGCTCTTTTTGTAGCTATATCTTTCCATTTTCAGTGACTTCTACCCCAGCCAGTTTAACCAGCAAAACACCACATGGCTCTTTTATCCATGAAGATATAAGAAGTAAAGTGATATGAATATGTTTAATTTCTAAACCACTCTCAGTAGTATGGTGTAATTCATCCATGTAGGTTAACATTCTTTTTTTATGAGTTCTACGGGAATAACTGAAGATCTAGCAAATTCTGATGTTAGCCAAACACTGCTTAGAAGTAACATTATTCCAGCGATGGCCATCCCAGTGCTGATGTCCTGAAAGAGGTGCAAGCGGTCACCTGCCCACTGTGAGGCCCATGTCATCACATTAGGGGCCGCCTGGTCTTGTGCCCTGGGAGCCCTGCCAGGTTGGCACCTTTCTGTCAATGTCTTGTTATTTAATCTGCATCTTCTTGTACCCTTTGTCTTTGACCTTAGATCATCTTTTCATATACATTAGCCACAGTTCTTCACTGATCTTTACTGAAAGATCTGGCCTAGAATTCTAAGAACTAAAAATAACTAATGTTTTGGCTCCATTCACTTCCAACTTGGCCACTTAAGTATAAAGTCTCCCTAACCTAAAAATCTTCCATCTGCCTTAGCCTGCAAGATGTAAAAATTTCTTAGTCTGAAATACTCAGAGGAGTGAGTGGCATTTTTAGTTTTGCTCCCAGAAAAAAACAATACAGGTCTAGAAATAAAGTGCTCTGGCAAACTGCCACGGTCTGAGTGTATCCCCTAAAATCCATATGCTAAACTTGGTTTCCAGTGCAGAGTGTTAAGAGGTGCACCCTGCAGATGGTGCCTAGGTGTTATGTCTTCCCCTGTGAGTGACATGGGGGCCCTTGTTACACATAATCTTCACGTAGCACTTTTCTACCTTCTGCTCTTCTGCCCTGTAAAAGCAGAAACCCCACAACACACATTGAATATCAGATCTTTATCTTGAATTCCCCAGCATCCAGGTCTCTAAGAAATTTGTGTGAAGGATGGTGATTTAGCCCAAAGGTAGGGTGCCTGCCTAGCATGCATGAGGCTCTGGGTTTGGTTCCCAGTCCTGTAAAATAAAATAAAATAAATTTCAGTGGTTTATAAGTTACACAATGTCAGGTATTTTGTTATAGCAACATGAAAGGATTAATACACAGACCTAACTTGACTTTTAGCAGCTGTGAGCCTTGAGCTAAATGGAACATAAAGGGAGGTCTAGTTCAGTTCACACTCCACCAAGCCCTTCCCTCAGCAGGTACAACCTTTAAGACCACAGTCTCAAGGAAAGAAAGTGGAAAGAAAGCTACAGAGTGCTGCATTCTGTTTCTAATGGCTGTTGGATTCTGTCCTAACTGGACCCAGATTCAAACTCATTTTGGGCTCCAACTTTCACAGCACACATAGTGCATAATAAATTAGCAAACAAAAGTGTTTCTCTATATTCACTTTTGTTCAAAACTTCTTGTGTTACCTCTGTTCTCAAACTGCAGCCACCTAAAGACGATGACTGAGAAAGGATAGAGACGTTGGTCCTGTCAATAGTTTCCAGGTTCCAGGGCTGACATTTCTCAGAATCTATGTAGCTACAGGAAAAATAAAAGCCCATAAATGGATCTGGAAGAGGTATGCTTTGTGGTTCTGCAGGACTAGAGGGAGGTCATAAATTGAGCTCCATGGGAACAGTGTCAAACATTATTTCTAGAGAGTGTCACTGTTACACTTCCCAGGAGACATGCCAGATGCACTTTGACGCAGTATTTAAGGATTTTCTTTTTAATTTTAAAATACGCAAGTCAATAAAATACCAACATGCATATATTGCATCAATTATGGCAATTCTTCACTGAATAGGCAGATTTCACAAGTGCTGTTAGTAAGCGTGTACTAAAATTCTCTCTGTGTGTCTCTCTGTGTCTTTCTCCTCTCTATCTCTCACTGTCTCTCAACAGCAGCAATCTCTGCACTGCACACACGTCAGTGCAAAACTGCTGTTTACTGACAATGGCATCTGTCTTCAGTCTCCAGATCTGCCTAGCTCATTGACCTTCTCATCCCTGTGCAAATATGTACATGGGAAGCTTACTTTCCAGTGGTGGTTTCCTAGCAGCTCTTGGCACTGCCCTGACACCTCATTAGGGTGTGTGACTCAGTAGTTCTACTTCCTATTCTACAATTGTGGTTGCTACTTCTTCAGTCATTTGTCCAGTGATGCTTCATTAAGTATTCTACTCTTTATTTTCTAATGTTGTATTTTATGATGGATAATGTCTTATTGATCCTATTAAAAATTCTTAACACATTTGAAGAATATTTTAAAATATATGTCTTCAGCTTCTCCTTGTGTCTATTCATTTTAATGCTTCATGCCTCATGTCACTGAAGTGTGTTAGCCTGAAAAATCAGTAAAAGATTTGATGGCCTGTTGCCAACAAATGCATACACTCTGAGCAATTCCATTTCTTGATTTACAATCATCAGTTTGGGTCTTACTTTTTCCCTTTAGGTTACAACTGGAGGTAACAGACAGAATGAGAAAGTATTGCTGAATAGTTACTGGGAAGCAACTTCCAAACTTCCAAAGCACTAACACTGACTAGCTGCATACTCTTAGGCTGGTTACTTCAAATCGCTAAGCTTTCATTTCCTCTGCTGCAGCACGGGGCTAGCTATACACAGACACAGTGTTAACATGACGAGAAGGTGAGGCCAAGTGTTCCAGGAACAGTGCTCAGGGCACAGAAGCATTTAGCAAATCAACTGTTACAGTGCTATAATGTTATTATAAATAACTGTATACTAAGTTGTATGTGTCTTTCCCCCAAAACTCCACAAAAAGACTTGTAGATTTAAAAACTGAATTCAGTAATGTAGCTGGATCCAAAGTCAACATACGAAACCAATAGCATTTCTGGGCACAAACACACATGGAGAGAGAAATTGAGGAAACAACACCCTTTGTAACAGCATGGATGAAATGAAATATATAGGAATCAATCTAACAAAGGAAGTAAAAGACCTATACATTGAAATTACAGTACTCAGTTTTCTGATTGAAGAAGATATCAGAAAATGGAAAGGTATCCCTCATTTAGGTATTGAAAGAATGAACACAGTAAAAATGGCCATACTTTCAAAGTTGTTATACAAACTTAATGTAATTGCAATCAAAATACCATTAGGACATTTCAAAAAAAACTAGAGAAAACACTTCTAAAATTCATTTGAAACCCAAAGAGACCTAGAATAGCAAAAACAATTCTAGGCAACAAAGGCAAGGCAGAGGGGCGTCACAATCTCTCACTTGAAATTATATTACAAAGCTACTGTGATAACAACAGTATGGTACTAGCAAAAAATTACCCAGAACTGAGAACCAATGGAACAGATTAGAAGATGCAGAAACAACTCAAAACATACTCAGCCACCTTATTTTTGACAAAGACCAAGCACATTCACTGGAAGAAAGACAGCCTCATTAATAAATTAAAAAAAACTGGCTTTTTACTTGGAAATGGATCTAAATATTAAAACAGAAACACTAAATCTGCTGGAAGAGAGAATAGGCATAACTCTTAAAGATATAAGTGTAGGCAAAGATTTCATGAGCAAAACCCAGTTTCATGAGAAATACTGTAAAGAATCAACAACTGGGACCTCATTCTATTAAAAGAAATTACAACAGAGTAAGAAGACAGTGGGGGAAAAATTTTAGCCAATTGTCCCTCAAACAAAGGACTAATATCTAGACCATATAAAGAACTGAAAAATTTAGACCCCCTCCAGATCTAAAGACCCAATTCAAAAATGGGCATCTGAGATAAATACACATTTTTCAGAGGAAATGGCAAATAAATATGTGAAAATACATTCAACATCACTGGTCATTTCAGAGATGCAAATTAAAATGATGCTGAGATTCCCTTTAACTCAAGAAAGAATGGTAATTATCAAGAAATAAACTAATAATGAATGCTGGCAGGGCTGTGGGAAAAAAGGAAGCCTTCTGCACTGTTGGTGGGAGAGTGTACTGGTGCAACCACTGTGAAAATCAGTGTGAAGAGTCCTCAAAAACTAGGATTAGAGGTCACATTTGATCCAGCTATTCCTCTTCTGGGGTATCTGCCTGGAAGAATTAAAAACATCATACCACATCAATACATGCACATCCATGTTTATAGCAGAACAGTTTGTAACAGCTAAATCTTAGAAACAACCAAAATGTGGTTGTTTTAATACAATGGAGTACTTCTCAGCCATAAAAAGGATAAACATGGGACATTTTTCTGTCAATGGATCACTTTGAGATCATACTCTTGAGGGAAATAAACCAGACACACATATATAAATATTGCATTGTTTCTTTGGTGTGAGAAACCAAAAGAGTAAATAAGGGCCAAAGTGTACAATAGGTATTTGAAATAGGAAGAAATTGTTCAAAAGAAAGGGGAATTGGGGGTGGGTGGAGGAGAGAAAAAATGATAAAAGAAAGATAAAAAGGAGACAAAGCCTTGTAAATAAGGAGAGGAAGACTGGTTGGCGGGGGAATTGAAAATAAAAAGGAAAACCAGGATATAACACGTACAGGTACTAATTTCCTATGATGAATGTGATCATTTTATGTATGTAATTGTACCAATAAACAATAAAAATATGTTACATGTGTCTCTATATGTATAGAGATGCATGTATGGATACGTATTGTAATGGATTCATAACTAGTGGTCAACTTGTAATACCAGATGAACTGAATAAGCGTGGATGGCCCACCTGAGGGTTGTTGCCAAGATAAAAAGGAGAACTGGAGAGGCAGAGTTTAGCATTGTGGGTTCTCCTTGGTGTTCATGTTTGGTGCTGTTGGTTCTCCTGTTGCCATGCTTTCTCCTGGAGGAGTTTGCTGAGCTTCTTACCTGATATGAATTTGGCTGTTCTCATTGTCAGAGGAGCTTGGGACTTTGCTATCACTAAGGATGGCTGTGGCAATTTTCAGGCGAACTCTGGTTCTTACTTTGAGTGTTGCTTCTTGGCTCCAGTGTGCAACACTCAGCCTACTGGCACAGATCTTTCATCCCATTGGCACAGACTTTCTAGCTTCTATCACTAACCTTGGGGCCTTCTCATCTCACATCTGTGAAACAGACTTACATGAGTCATTGTCGTGGGCTGTGGGCCTCCAGTTGGACTTGGGGGGAGTCATTGTCATGGGCTTTAGGTGTTTGGCTGAAGTCACACACAATATTGACATGTGTTCTGGGCTCTCAGCTGGATTCTTAAGGTTGTTGGCATGTGGATAGATTTCCTGCACTTCTTGGGTGACTACCATAAAATAACAGTATAAATTATGCATCCTGTGTTGTTTCATTCTTCTTGCAAACCCTGACTACAACACCTGTTTATGTTTGTGCATCTGTGCATGTGGTGTGTATATATGCATGTGTATTTAGCACTAAGTTCAGAAGAAAAGGAAAGTGTTATGTGTCTTTAAATTTACAGTAAATGGAGAAAAAAGAAGACTCAAGATACATTATGTACAGGTAAAAATTCCCTATAATTATGTGATCATTATGTTTATTTAAGAGGTACCAATAAAATTAATCTAAAAACCTTTTGTAGTAAGTGTAATTTTCTGTCCTCAATATGAAAATTCTTCAGGTTATAAAGTGTAAAAACTATAGCTAACATAAAAACACATACCTATTAAGATGTTACTACATTTAGTTTTCAGTATGTATCAGTCCACTATATAACCAATACAATTATGACGTTACACTGAAAATCCTTGGTTTTTTTCTTTTTATATTTATGATAAAAACATTGACTAAAGATGAATCATTTTAAAATTATTTCCTAGGATTACATGTCTGTGATAGTTCTGAAATTTCTACAGTTCTCATCATAATAAAGTTAAGTATCCATACCCAAAGGGATGGAATACACACAAATCAGTAAACAACACATTTTTGATTAATTTTAGATGGCACTGATTATTCATGTTATTTTGAGAATATTTAGTCTATGGAAATGAGAAGGAGAAGCAAATGGGAAAAAAAGCTCACAGAAATCATAGAAGTGTCTATTTAGATTAGGATCATCCTGCAAGTTAAGTGATCAGATCAACTGAAAGCTATGAGAAATATTGCTCTATTTTTCTGCCATAAAATCTTTACAACAGATTTTCAAAATACCTTAATGAGTGATGTAGTTATCTGAAAAGTGGAACAAATAAGGCTGTAGTTCCTGATAGTCATAATTATTCCAGATTCTCCTATCAGTCCTAGATGGAATGATTTGTGAGAAATGTGTTTTTCTAGGCAGCATCCCCTAATTGCCTTTACTACACAAATTAAATTAAAATTAAACCTGAATAATTATACAAAACCACTTCATTTTGAAAAGCAAAGTGAACACTGTTATACGTACTATACTGCAGTCAAAAAACAGACAAATTGAGCACATGTAAGGCTGGGAGTGTAACTTTAGCCTTTTCTCATATACCATGATCTTCTCAGTGTGACAGGTGCCTTCAAAACACAATAGCTGACTATTAACACTGTCATTCACCTATGAGTTGATATAAAAATTAAACAAATTAGTGTTTTAATCACTTGGTTATTATTACCTAGTTATTACAAGTTTTAATTTGAAGTTTGCTAAAGACCTTTTCAAAAATATAAAAGGAAAAGGTAGGTGATCAGATCTACTTCTATGACAGCCAGGCACAAGAAACAAAAGAGAAGTCAGCTTTGATATGCATTTATTAAGAGGAGACTGGTAGAAATAGAGGGAGCATGGAAAGTTGGCAGGAAAAAGTAGATCTGAGTAGGGAATCTCTAGAGAGCAAAAGAAACTACATTACCAACATTTGTCTGAGACAATATCACAGAATAAGGGGGGCAGGGATATGATCCAACTGCTTCCATTTTTTCTTCCTCTAGGTTTATGCTTGGACCTCATATATACATAATACAAACCACGTTATTTGCGGCCATTTTTAATTTGCTGTTTTTAGTACTCATAATATAGGAAACATAACTTTAATATTGTAATAGACAGAATCAGATATAATTAAAATAATTATAATACATGTGTGCAAAATTTTGTCTACTAAAATAATTTTATGCAACAAATGAATATTTTAATTGTGGCCATATGTATACAGTTGAAAAATTCAATTTAATGTGGGTAGTTTTCTTCGAAGTTATAGATTCAGAAAATATTACTCTATAGTAGTAGCGCCTGGAAGACTCTCTTATACTTCTATCACATTGTTTGTTTCAAACTTGTAGAAAATAAATATTCAGCCCATATCAATGAAAACAAGTATCTGTGGGAAAAACTATTTTAAAGAATTGCACTTCTTCTTTTCACTTGAAAAACGTATTACAGTGTGTACGTGTAGTAAGAACAATCTGAGTTCTTTTCTTTCTTGCCTGTTATAAGCTATTCAAGTGACTAAGTTTGGCAGTTTGGAGGCATATTCAGAAAGAAAAGTAGTGACACATGACAATGTTCAATGCTTATGTGGTTGGTAAAGAAAAAAACCCAAAAGAATAAGAACATTATAAGACAAAATTTGCCTTAGTGTTCCAGAACAATCTAAGATTGAGATTCTAAGAAAGCAGTTTATTAATAACAAAAATGAGGTAAGAACGTCAGAGAGGAGAAGCCACTAAGCAAAAATATCAGTGCCACTGAGTCCCAAGCACAAATGACACCACAATGCTGTCCCATCCTGATACAAAGGAGCGTGGCTTTAAATCCCCATCAGAGACTCTTTGGCTCTAGGAACTGGCAACTGGATGGAGTGGGGTAGAAGGGTCTGCAGCGCGTAGCTGTCCCAGACATTCCTGAGCATGTGGCTCCTTTTGCTGGAGGACAGTTCTTCTGAGAGGGTGGCAGTTGCTGACCAGCCACAATCGATGGCCTGCTGGGGATGAGTGCTCCCAACTAGAAGTCGGGGCGGGAGCCAGCAATGCCTGCTCCGGTGCTCTACCCCAGAGAGTGAGGAAAAGTGTGTACTGTGGCCGAGATTGTGATTTGCCTGCCTGCTCTTTCTTATTAACAGTATTCAAGATTTGCTGAAGTCAGCACTGAGAAGAATGGAAAGGCCACAGCTCTCATCCTCCCTTTATGATGGTGGCTGTGTGATTAGTTCTGCTGGTTGGAACGAAGCTAGAAGTTGCTTAACGGGGCTTCCTTGAAAGCTTCTCAAAAAAGATTAGTTTCCCTTTTGCCTCTCTTGCTTCCTTCTGTCAGGAACATGGATGTGAAGTTTCTACCTGCAGCAGCCATAATCAAAGCTGAGGAAACTTGTCTCCTAGAAGCCCAAGCTAATGGTGCAGAATTGGGGGAGCAGAGGCCTTTCGGTATCATGGAGTTGCCCCTTATCTGAGGGTAGCTCTCACAACTGCATCTGGTGGGCAACAGAAATTTAAACCCCACACTTCTTCAATCCACTGCTTTCAGGAACCTCAGATTAGCACAGCTTCTAATAAATTTTCATACGAGTTTTGAAAAATAAGTCACTAAGAGACAGAAAGAATTCAGGTAAATGTTTTTAAAAGAGTTGTTGAGCCTAACATTACTCACTATGAAATAAACCATCTGTGATTTTCATGTTTTGTTTTGTTTAGTTTTTCTTTGGAAAAGACTCTGAGATACTGCTCAAGGGGACTGGATCTTAAACATATTTCCTTACCTCCCCTCAGTCTTTAAGCTTAGTACTTCACTCTTAGTAAATGTGTAGTGGATGAATGGCCTAATAATTTGAGGCTAAATTTGCAATATAATTTCCAAGGTTCCTATTTACATTTTTGAATCTTCATTTCCAAAATCTATCTATTTGGAAGGGTAATATAACTCTGCTTGTTTAATGATATACATCTGGATGAGTCTTGGTGTTCCAAATGTGTGAAAATAAACATGCCTGTAGTAATATTTTGTGATATATGGTCTTTTGATAGTGTGTAGTTCTGCTGATGTATTATAAAGGATGTCAAGTTTCTAAGAACTCAGTATGATGAAACGATCCTGTATTGGAATAGAATTTTTAATGCTGCTCTCACTATTAGATTCATTTATACTTTCTTACTTTTGGTGTCTTAACCAAACTTCAATTCAGCAAAATATTCTCTTCCTCATTAAACTGGAGTAATTTCTTACCAAGCAGAATTTTCTTATAATGCCAACATTAGGAAATAGAATTAATATCTTTGCTTTTTAAACTAGGTTTGTAAAGGCTTTTATAATATGTAACCTTTATGTTCTAGAGATAAATCTCAACTTTTCTTATGACATAGTAAATAATTCATGTGATTATAATATCATCTTATGCTGGCATAAAGATTTTTGGAAAGTGAGAAGGGAAATAAAGGCCCTTTTAACTTCAGGCAGGTTAAGAAATGCTGGTACAACATTACACATTCCATTTTTCTGCCCTGCCCTCACCGGGGTAATCCCAACATGAGTCAGAGTTTAAATGGGCGAGGATGGCATTAATCAGAACTCTGCTTCATGAAGGAATTTACAAGAATGACCATTGTTTAGCCACTAATGACATACATTTGTTTTGAAACCAGTCATGACAAGAAGCTGGATCAGATCAGATAGGATCACCTCAGAATTTTTCATTGTAATTCATTCATATATACTGTAATCAATTTTGTTTTGAAAAAGCTCTGGTTGTAGCACACACTGACTGTATAGTTTATGCTCTATCCTGGCTTATTATTTACCTTGAGAAGAGCACTATCAATTACAGTGGTACAACGAATGTAAACTGTACTCTTCAGGTAAGTGAGAAGCTAACGTCACCGTAAATGTACAATGTTTCCTGGTATGAAACCAGAAATAAAACAATGCAAAAGGCAATTTATGAAGAAGTTAGAAGAAATGTGAAAGTGTGTGACTGATGGAGGACTCTCTCCAAATGAAAGTTGGCTTAGCGTTGGTTTTGAAGAATAGGTGAAATGTAGCTACCTGAAAGTTGTTTGTTTTAAGTTATATCTTATGCATGTTTTGACTTACATCATTTTATGCTTGAACCAAATAAAATGCATGAAGAATATTTATCATTATTATAGTTAGGTCTAAAATGCTGCATGAAGTCCTCATGAGTTCAGAGGTGGGGCATTTGGATCATAAGGGCACTGACCTTATTCAGAGACCAACGTATTGATGAGTTCGAAGATGAACTGGTTCTTCGGTGGTGGGATCCACTTGCAGGAGTGGGTCACTGTGGACACACCTTTGGAGGGTGTGTCTCCCACTCTGGCTCTTTTCTTGCCTTTCTGCTTTTGGCTCCCATGAGCTTCTTCTGTCATGCATCCCTGTCATGACTCTGCTTTGGAACCAGCCATCTGGGGAGCCTCTAAAATCATGAGCTAAAATAAATCTTTCCTCCTGTCAGTCATGTATGTCACAAATTCTGTGCCAGCAGTGAAAAGCTGACCAAAATGACTTTTTGGTGGTTAGTTTTTCCTAGGCCATGATGTTGCATGGCTGGGCCAAGTGGCCACTCAACATACAACAAGAGTAGTTCCTGAAGAGGACCCAGTTAATTTTGGAGTTGACTGTTCAGCAAAGCACATTCATTTGTGTTCTGGCAATCACTTCAGAGTGAGAAAAACTCATGAAGAAAAATGGGGTGCAAGACCACAACATCTCTTGGCACATAATTCCTACTTCAGACTTGGATTTTTGAAAACCACCAACATGTCAAGGAGGGTTTAGGAGGCCACTCTGAGGTAAATTCTGGTTAGAACTGTATTTGTGTAACTCGGGAAAGCACTATTAGTCATGTGCTTAGTGTCTTGTTTTAACTGGAACTTTTCCATACATTCCAACTGTCCTGTTTATGAGGCACACTCCCTTTCTATAAAGCCAAAATATTCCCTGGTTTCCTACTCTGTTGATCTAAACAATATTTTCAATTTAGCATACTACATTGAAATAGTTCCAGGGTTCTTCCTATTTTTTTCTCCAACTCCTGGCAGGTATGAGTTTCCCTTCTCCCATTTAAAAAACGCACACTATTTCTCAAGTCAGAAATTGAGATGCCTTTGTAAAGTAGGTTTTAAAAAAGCCTTAGGACAGGAGCAATGCATTTTTAAAGTGTGTATTTTAAACCTGATGTCACATTGCAGGTGTGCTTTTGATTAGATCAGCAAAACAACACCCTAAATCATAAAGAATTTAGTTTTAAGAAAAATAAATAATTATGTGAGGCTCAAAGTGAGTTTTAGTCCACCCAGAATTTGGTTTGGCTCACCTTACATTTTAAAGTTCAAACAAGTCTGAAAAACTGGACAGTACCATTTGAAAACTCAAATGCATATAATACTAGGTTAAAATTAAGGAAAATTAAAATTAGTTATCATGTGACTAGTCCCTCTACGAAGCTCTGCTTTTCCTCTGAAGAAAGCACTATGGTGGCCCATTTTTTGGATGGGGACCTGAAGCCTAGAGAGGTTACCTGTCATTTGAAAGGCACAGAATCAGTAAGTACTGGGACCAAGTTGAGCCCAGCTTTGACAACAGAGCTTTTGTGATCACTTTCTGACCCCGAATAGAGAAAAACATAAAGGCAATTATTCCAAAGCATGACTGAAAAACCCCTTGGTATTACTACAATTAGTCCGTAGGTGATGACTCAATAGTAATTCCCATGTGTCTCAAGATAATTATTTAAGTAGTGTTGCATTATTTTTCCTATCATCCCTGTGAAGGTAATCTCATTTTCCGACTGAACAAGTGAGGATTTTAGATTTTCCTCAGTAGGATTATTTTGTAACCCCAGTGCCAAAGACCTCCCTAAATATTTCAGTGCCTTTTTCAAAATTCATTTTATTTCGATGCACAGGGAAACTCTTAAGTTTTAGCAAGAAAGTTCTGGCCTTGGACCTCTTTCTCCCCTGGTGCATGAATCAGATTGGTTGGCACTTGTTCAGCATGGAGGAGAGAGGCTCCTTTTACAACTCTGTTTCCCCAATCTCTTGCCAGGGCACAGCACTGAGCTGCATGATAATCAGGCAGAAATATATGAAATGGTGTTCACAATTGCTGTCTCCATTTGCGAATTTCCAGCTCTGCCCTGGAAGTCAAATCTGGGACAGGGAAGAAGGCAACTTGTTCTTGTCCTAATCCTGCTATTTATTTGACCTTGGCTTCACAATTTAGCTCTGCCAGGCTTTGTTTCCTCAATGTTGAGGTAGGGAAACAGCTTCAATTCATCGTGTGCTGTGAAAACCTTTTAAACAGTAGTAGCTGAGCACGGGGACGCACCCCTGTAATACCAGCATTCTGGGAAGCTGAAGCAAAAGGACCACAAATTTCAGACCAATATGGGCAACACTGCGAGTCCCTGTCTGAAAATAAAATATAAAAAAGAGGCTGGAGATGAAGCTCAGTGTGAAGTGCTGTCCCTGCCAAACAAAAATCCCAGTAGAGTATAAATCAAAATGACATCATTGGTGGAGAACATTTGTTATATTATAGTATTTATAGTTCTGTTCATTTATGAGACTGTCTCAAGATACAATTTATCATAAAAAATTTTAAAACCACCCAAATCACTATATTTTAGATACGATGGTTGCCCATGATGCACAATAATTATTTACTGTTTCATGGTTAAAATTGTTGGTGAAGAGGCACAACCAAAGTTTTGGGGGACAGAAAGGTTCTGCATGTTGACTGCAGCAGTAGTTTCCCAGGTCCATCCATCTGTCAAACCTGTGCGGTGACACTTTCAATGGTTGTAGTTCGGTGATTAAATTATAGTAAAAAAAAATTATAAAAGACAGACATTGTAAATTAACTTGGATGTAGTATTATTAGGGTAACCAGTACATAATGAAAAAATATACTTTTCGTGAGAGTATGTTGAAAAACTTTATATTACATTATATGATTTTTCAGGAAGCAAGCCAGTGATACATTTATATTGTCTTTTGACTTAAAGATCACCTAGTGGCTAAAGTTATCAGTACATAATATTTGACTGACTTATGTGACTTCTATGTAGAGTTAAATGGTTACTTATTCTAATGCTCCTTCAAGTAGGTTAAGCTTAGTTGATGAAATGATACAAATATCTTCACATATTAAAAATGTTTTTACTTCACTTGGAGTCTCTTGCAAACTCTCAGCAGGGTGAAAAACTGAATGGAACATGTTATGATACCAATGTAAGATTATCTCTGTAATTTGTTCTATTATCATTAATAATACTAATGTAGTCTGAACTAAAAGTTAATAATATATTTTTACTCTATTCTCAAAAATAAATTTTCTTCTGTCTTCAATGCCAAGAATGATTCTAAATATTGGTGTCCTCTTAAAAATTTTCTTCAGGGGCTCAGGCAAAAGAAGACTCTAAGTTATAATAGAAATATTTGAATCTAGCCATTTTATGGGATATTTAACCTTTTATAGTACCTAAAATATTTTAAACTCTTTCAGTTAATATTTGTCCAACTTAATTTCATTGGCAAGAATTTTACATGTAGCAGGAAAATTGTTATATTCAGGAAATTTAATATTGATGCTAGTAAAGGCCCATACTGCCCTTTAAAACCTTCTGCCTTTGTATGCATTTTCCCCCGAAGAGTCTAGTTAATGTTTCCCCTTTGTTATTACTCAGCTTCATCCAGATTTCATCTTTTTTTTTGGAGAAGATTTTAAAGGGGGTTATAGAGGTCTCTTTGCTCTCACCGGCTACTTGTAGGATTCTACCCCAACCCCACCTTCCAACTATTATCAGTGTCTATTCTTTCCAGTTCACAGCTCTGATTTAAAAAGCCCCTGCCTATCCTTGTTTCCATAACCACTTACTCTTTAAAATTTTGTAGTGTATTCATCACCTTGCGCGGGGCTTTTCTGTTTCACTCAATCACTCTTGCACCTTACTGCCTCCACCATGGACAGAAGCAACAGAAATCTCCAAGGGCAGCAACTTCAGTGTGTGTCCTGGGGGCTGTGTGAGGACCACTGAAACAGTTCTCGGCTCAAAAAACCAAGAGTAGCAGAATAAGTGATAAATTCAAAGCAGCCAGAGGATGTGACAGAAGGAAGGCTACTAAACCAAGAATTTGAAAACCCAGAGTTGAAAGTAAACAGAAGTAGGCAGGACCAAGTTCTGGGATGCATCCTAATCAACAGCTGAGATCTTTGGATCTGAAGCTGCCGTGGGGTGCATTGATAAGCCTTCTGAGAACTGAGTCCTCGTAAATTTCTTTTTCCCCTCACCTAGTTCCAAAATCCTGCTTCTATTCACTCTTGTTGACTTTCCTTCAGTTGATTTCTCACATTTGCTATTCTAATTCTATCTTCCTAAACTCCCAAGCATAAAGTCTTACCAGGTCTTCCTTTTTTTTTGTGGTACTGAGGATTGAACTCAGGGCATGCTGAACTACATCCTCAGCCTTTTAAAATTTGTTTTTATTTTGAGACAGGGTCTCACTTAAGACTCTCACTTTACCTATTACAGCAATATGTAAATTACTTTCTTTTCAACTCAAAATTGTCTTTGTTCTTTTAGAAAAAGAACAGTTCTCTTCCCTGCCAAAATCATTTCCTCTACGTGTTTAGTAAATTGCTGATTCAAAGCCAGACAATAATTTCCTAATTATATTTAGCAACTAGCGTTTAGCAATATTTAAATGCCCTCTGCCTTTGACAGTGCTTGGGCACTCTGTGACTTTTTCCACTTTCATCAACTTCTCTTTTTATGTCTTTGTCTATTTTGACACCTCTCTCTCCACTCAACTCCGTGAGGCTCAGTGAACTAACAAGACTCTACGACTCAACCTCCTCACACATGGCCACCAAATTAGTTTCTTGTTTCAAACTCTCACCCAAGATCCTGTCTTGGATTTTTAACAAACTACTGGACATCCCTTTGAGAGTCCAAATGCATTCTCAGAATCACAAGTCTCAAATAAAATTCATGCTCTTCTTAAATTGAATGACCTATTTCTGTTAAGTCCATTATTTCCCCTCTTATTCTAATTGAAATCTTTGTGGTCAGCCTGATTCCATCCCTCTGCCACAGGTCCAAAAACCTATTAGTCATCGAGATTCTGTTTTTACATTAGTATCACTAGCGTTCGTGCCCCCTTTTCATTAACATTGATTCCATCCTAGCTCAGACGTTCGTCATTTGTTGGCTAATGATTTTCTCCCCATCTCTTAAAAATCAGCATTTGCCACTAAAAATTCTTTAATACATTGTTGCCAGATCCATTTCCTCAAACAACGTGGTCACACTGCTACCCTATTGAATAATCAGAGAGAGAGAGAGAGAGAGAGAGAGAGACAGAGAGAGAGAGAGAGAGAGAACGGAAGGAAAAAAATCAGACAAAGAAAACTAAAAAATCTTGGGTGATTTCTCACTATGTAAGGTGTAGGAAAATTTTTAGTCTTTTCCACCTTCCATCACAAAATACGCTGCTAATTTATTAGCAACATACTGTAACTTACTGCTCAGTGCTCTAGGATCCGGGAAGTTTAAGATCAAGGTGCCAACAGATTTGGTACCTGGTGAGGACCTTCATAAGAGTTGGTGTCTTTTTGCTGTTTCTTCGCATAGGAGAAGGACAGAAGGGGCAAATGATTCTCTGGACACTAACATAATTCACAAGGGTTCTGCCTTTGTGATCTAATCATCTGTCAAAGCCATCACCTCTTAATACTATCATATTGAGGATTAGATCTGAACACCTGTGTTTTGGAGGGGCTCAACACTCAGACCATAGCATAAAGTTCTTAAAAATCTATTTCTAACTCTGCAGCTATTGCTTTCACTTTCGCCGAATGCCCCTTGTCACGGCTGTTATTCCTCTCTGCCTGCAGAGCCATCCTGTATGTGGCCATGTGTTGCTGTGCTGGCCCCAACACTGATGCCACCTATACAGTGGCTCTGCCCACCACTTTAGGAATGGTTAATTTCTTCACTTTCAAATCCTCATAGAATTTGTATTAGACTCCTTGTATTCTGCATAGTCATCTCGATGAACATTAATTATTTGTTTTGCTTATTTACTTAGTATAGTCATATGTGTATAATTCATATAATATACATATATAAATATGATTATCAAGAATCAAGTTTCGGAATGGGGAGAGAATATTAGATCATTTGGAGCATCTTCCTTAGACCCCTTCCCTGCTAAAGCATTGATGGTTTATTTAACTTCTGGAGCTGGGTACTTAGCCAACTACCTTCATCATTTGAGTCAATAGTAGCCTGAGACCACAAAGACAGACTGTTCCTTCTTGGGAGGAGAAAGGATGGAGTTCTTGTCATGCTGGAACTACATCCACCTTCCACAGACCTCTTCACTTCCTTTCACAGGAAACAGGAGACAGCTGTGGAATCTTTCCTTCCCCTCACCACACACAGTATCTCACCACCATCTGCCTTGAGCTCCTAAAATCTAATCTCACTTACTATTGTTTGGCATCAGTCCCTACAAGGTGCCCCAAACTTCTGGGGTTGCCCTCATCTTCCCTGTACATTCTAACCCTGTAAGACTCTTCTCCCCACCCCAATCTCCTGTGCCCTGAACTGCATATTGAATTTCCAGAGGAACTGCCTGTATTTCAGTCTCTTCTTTGAATGACCCTTTTTCCTTATTCTAGAAGAATCCCTGCCCTCTCAAGGACTTAGCATTCACTGCTGACCTGCTGAGTAGTGATAATGCCTTTCTCCTGTCACTCATATCTGGACCAGGGGTTAGATATGTACCTGTCCTCATTGCTACTTGCGGGGCATTTTCCCTCCTCATCCCTAACCACCCAGGCCTAGCTCTGATGCTTGTAACTTGAGCTCTGTCATCCACTCGTTTAGCGTCATTCTCCCCAACACTGTGCTTATTTAAATCCTAGGCATTTTAGTATATACACAAATCATTTTTGTCATACTTGTATGGCCCAGTTCCTTACTCTCATGTCTTCCAACTATTTTGTCCCCTGCGTTGATTGTTCTATTCTCCATGATCACAGCTTTAGTACTTGTAATTGCCCATAACTTCAACCCTGTTACAACCCAATTTTCATGTATCACCCTCCCTGTTCACATCTCCTTTCTTTCAATCTAAGTCACTCTTTCCAGTGTCCAGACCCCAACATCTGCCACATTTCCAGTATTGATCCTCCCATATTGCCTGGTTGCCACCCTTCTCTCCGCCCTTTCTCCAAGTAGCCCCAAGGCTAACTCCCTCATTGCCTTTAGGTCTTTATTCAAACATCACCTTTGTTAATGAGCCCAATCCTAACTAATCTACTTAAAATGACAACTCCTAACTGTCCTCCAGTTTTGCTCTACTTTCCCCATTGCACTTATCATTTGATAGTATACTAAGGACTTATAATCAGATGTCTATTAATCTTATTTCCCCTCCTGCGAAATATAAGATTCATGAGGACAAGAACTTTTGTCCTTCTGTTCCATAACTTTTGTGTGTACATTAAGTGCTTACCATTATCATTTTGAAACAAAAATATTTATCAAATGATCACTTGAGATTTAAGTGGAAATTATAGTATCTCCCCGAGTACAATACGTGTTTAATCACTTCCTTTGAAGTGAAATATTCAGGAAGAAGCCATCCTGTTCATGTTTCCCTTCCCGAGGCCTAGGCACTTGGCTCTGATGTCAGCTTCTCAGGGGTGGCTTCACTAACCCCTCCTTCTCCAGCACACCTCATCCCCATCTGAATTTGTTTTTCTCGGTAGGAAAGGTGCTAGACAAAGCACTTTCTAACATGCTATGCATTCTACCTCTTTATTTTGTTTGTTGTCATTAGAAAACGAGCTCTAATACAGCAGATTTTTTTTTGTCCATTTTGTTCACTGCGATCCCCTCAGGGCTTAGAGAACTATCAGAATATATTTGTTGACTGAATGGCTGAATAGCTATCTCCTCTGCATTGACCAACATGCCCTATGTGAGAACGTACATACTCTCTCACTGTCTTTCTGACCCAATGTGTTTATTTCTGTGTCATTCATGTAACTTTCTCCCACTTGTGACTTACTCTCAGTCAACTCAGAGAGAGAGAGAGAGAGAGAGAGAGAGAGAGAGATTTTTTCTGCAGATTGTCATTAAATTTTGCTTCTTTGGTATCCCCACTTTACACATTTGATAAATTAACCCTCAAACTCCTGTTATTTCTGTCTATACACTCACCCCCTCACATGTACATATACAATTTCTCATAATGGCTAACAAGAACATAAGTAATTATGTATGCCACTACAGTACAGACTATACAGCCTGGATTCTACTTTTTGTGGTGTTTTTTATAACAATCTCTAGGAATATACTGTGTGTAGAAAGCTGGGCCATGTGCATTATAAAGCTGTAGTAGTTGGAACCTTCCATTAACCAGGTCTCTATGTCCCCATGAAAGAAGATGAAAAGCTAAAAGCAAATATTAATATTTATAAAGACTCTGATGCTCTGTCTTGCATCAGAACATACTTACCCTATAGCTGATCTAACTGAAAAGTCCAAAGCCCAATAGCCAAAACTCCTGCCAGTACTACTGTCTGAAAACTGCTCACTCTTCTGCAGATACAGTCATCCTGGCTATAGGACATCTTTTTCTCTGTTCCTAAAGCAGCTATTCCAATGCCACATATGCTGAGTAAGTGATCAGGCAACATCTTCTGACTTAATGATTAAATGGCAACCATGAGACCTTGCAAATCTGATCAAATAACTGTGAGGTTTTTCTCAAATATCAGAAAGAATTTAAATGATTTACTTTCCAAGGTAGGAAAATGTACACACATGTATTAAAAGATTTTTCAAAAGAAAGAGTCACAACTTGAATGATCATAGAATTTAATTAATTAAAATACCTTTCACATGCACTCAAAGTTTTACTATAGCTACTTTTCATCTTCTCATGGGCAGCTCTGTTAGCATTATTAAAAGGTGCTGAATTAAAAGAAAGAGATGGGAAAAGATTTAATGATAATAATAACCTCATTTGGAAGTAAGGAGCAGAAAATACAATTTCCTAAGGAATACTCGTAATGATTTGGATGGTGTTTTCCTATCCATGAAATTTTTGGTAGTTCTCGCATACATGCTGTTAAGTCATGACATGGTGCAGGGTCTTAGGGATATGAAACCTGTCTGTATGAAGTTTAGGTAGCAAAAGAACAATCTGATATAAGCAGAGCTTTGGGAAGTGTGCCATGAAAAGGAGCAGGCAGGGTACTATGGTGTCAGAGGATAGGAACATGTCACCTCAAGAGAAGACAGGGAGGGTCAGAGAAAAATTCCTTGGAGAATTTCCGGGGTCCTTTTATTGCACCTTTTATTACACTGGTTCCATTTTATTAGTGCAGGACCTCTGTTCTTTCTGGCTTGCACTATATATGATCTGCTAAAAATCATAGCATATTGTTGGGATGCTTTTGAGATTTGACCCATTCAGCCAGATCAGTGATAACTGTTCAAACAGTAGCAGCATGTTCAGAGACATGAAATCATTCCCCCATATCCTACACCCCAGGTCTAATCTTGAGCTTTGAGACCCTTTCAGCCCCAACCCAGTTTCCGCTTAGACCTCATCTATGTCTTGTTTTCCAACACTTAACAGCTCCTTTCAACTTTAACCCCAAGCTACCTTTAAAACTACACAGCCAAATAATATTTAAAAGCACAACGTGGAGATAATTCCCTCACCAAGACTGAGGCTGCAAGACTTCTCTTCACCTTGTCCAACCCATGTTGCACTGCGGATTCATTGGTCCATGCAAAGGTGGTTCAGTTTATCTGCCCCTTCTGGTCTGAAAGGCATCTGCTGTGTTTCCAAATGAGGGAAAAGTAAACCTCAGACGCGGTGTGTTTCTAGGCTTCTGTGCTCTCACAAGCAGCATAGTTGCCGATGGGCACTGATTTCTCCACTACTGGACAACCACGAAGCCCCCCAAACTCTACCGTATTTCACATGTGAATGCTAGTAGTTTTGAAAAGAAATGGTTAAAGGGTTAGAAGCTGGGCCCTTTCTGCACAGCATCCTCAAAGCTTTAAAATGACAAGCTTCCATTATTCATAGGACTTAAATTCCTCCCAGGAAAGTCAGGTGTAAGAGTGACATCACGCTGGTGAAGTATTCATCCAAACGATGAGGTAATTCAGTATTTCTTGAAATTCTTCAGGGCAGATTCCTGCTTGTCAAGAAAGCCCCCTTAATGAAGAGCCTCAAGTGGATTAACCATCTCGTAGGTCTTCTGCCAGAATGGCAGCTTTACAGAAATTGAAGCCTGAACTTAATCTGGTATATTTTGTGACTGATTGTTCCTTCCTAGAGCCCTAGAAGTATCTAGTATGGACAAAGGACCAAAAATAGGCATTTTTGTGGAAAATAATGCATCCAAAGGAATTACACTTTTCTACCATAGGAGAAAAAAAAATACCCTGCCACCTGGGCAGTATTTAAAAATGTATCCATGAAGACCAATGTGACATCTAGTGATAATTCTCCCTGACCAAGTGTTTCTACTCGGCCAAGGAGTTCAGTCAGAAGCAGATGTCTTTTTTGTGAATTTAACATTAATGCATCTCTGAGAGGCAAAATTTCTCCCCAAAGATCGATGTCTGATTTTGTATTAACCAATCAATACATCAATCTCTGCCCCACTAAATCTGTCAACAGTGATTTAGCCTTAGATTTTTATGCTGCCATAACAATCTAAGTCATGCAGCCAAGGGTAAGCCTTGGTGATAAATATATATATTAATATTATATGCACTTGATGAGGAGTGAAGACCCTCACTCCCTGGCTGCAGTATGCTGCTTTCAGCAAGGCACACACAATGCCAGCGACCCCCTCTCCTTCCTCCACCCCCTCACAGGCCCTTCAGATGTCACGGTGCATCAAGTAGTCTTGGATTCGTCACAAGTGATCCTCCAAACTAAGGCCTGGCACTAATAGCATCCAATGCTTGCATTTCTATTACCAAACTCGAGGTCTCACCCTGACTTTAGACATTGCCCTTCACCTTAAGGTTCTCATTCTAGCTGCTTGTAATTCAAATGCTCATCAAAAGGGATTTATCCACCAAAACTCAACTTGTCTGAAACTATGACTTCCCTCTTTAATGTTTTGTTTGTTTTATATGTTATCACCTTTCAGATCAATCTCATCGGCGCGGCACTTGGGCTTCATCATTTCTAGAGAGTCTCCTTTGCAAATTATGACCCAGTTGTGTTCAATTCGCCATAAAAATTCAAACCAAAGGCAGGAAAAGACAATGGAGCAATAACCTTAGGAGGTATGTTTTGTACTAAGAAAGAGAGACCAGTTCAGTCATGGTCAGTTTTCTGCCAACAATACGGTTTGCTACAATGATTTCTTTGTTTCCAACTAGAACAGCCAGTTCTGCAGCAATTCCTGGCTACCTCATAACTTTCTCGCATTCTTTGTTCTGCTGCAGTCAATGAATACCTTACATGACTAGGCACAGCCATCCAAGCCTTTTAGCTCCCCCCCAGAGGCAATTAGAAAAGACATCCTAGTTTGGCACTCCTTAAGGTACATTTTGTCAACCCTGTTCTTGTAAAGAAATTTTGAATTTTAAAAATTATTTTCTTTGCTTGACCTCCAAATATGCTAAAGTTTCTTTATTGCATAGTGCTAATTCCTCAGTCCCTGGGAATAAAGCTTTCCACACAGATGCTTTCTCTATTTAGTTTCTGTGATAGTTATTAAAGAGTTCTACTAGATGTATGCCCCTTACTGAAATCAGGACCAGTGCCTGTACCTGGGAAAAATATTTGTGATTCAATTCCAAAGAAAGCACCTTGGAACCACACATACATGTGAGGCAACAGTACTTTGAACTGCAGCTGCATTTAGCTCAGGCATATCAGTGGAGGTTCAGTTCAAAGCTATGTCAAATATCAAAATATCACTCGTCAAATTCCAGTGCACATCTCCTATACCCAATAAGACATAACACAGTTCTTCGGAGCTAAAATATTTCTAGTGGCCCATACTTCTGTCTTCATTACCAGCTTTCTCCTCACTTCCAAACTCAGTCCCTTCCAAGAACTTTGGCTTGAATTAGCCCTTGACAGCTACTCTTATTTCATACTTGGGACTATCTAGGGACTGTGGTTTTGGCAAGTCCCTAGAATAATCAAACTGTACCAGTACTTATCTGGAATGGCAGCAGATTCTGTCTTTGATAAAAATAACAGTATTCGTCAGTGAAAAGAAGATAAAACAACCATGAGATGCCTTAAAAAGAAAGGTAATACATGTCTAAAAGTACTATAATAATGATAGGTGACTGATTTCCTCCAGTCACCATAAAGATGACTTTTTCAGTCCTTCTATGCTGTTTTAAAATATGAACTTTTAGTACTTTAAAAAGCAGCTCTCAAAATAAAAGCATCTTTTAAAATCATTTTAAGATTATATATCTGATAAGATCACTAAAATTTAACATTTTAATTTTAATTTAATTAACTTAATTTTATTTCCTAAATTATTTTTAGTTGGAGACATTTCAAAATAACATAGTGAAGATAATTTTGATGCATCTGTTTAATATTACAATTTCTTATTAAGAACTGATCCCTGCACTTTGTTGAAAGGTGGAATCATTTTTATTAAATATTAAAATCCCAATGGAAACCATTTTGACTTTTATTAGTTTTCTTTGGTATATAACTTTTACTAACTTACTGACTATGAAAGTGAAAAATGGTCACATTAAGACTGATTTAAAACTGAAAAAATAGTGCTTATTCTCCATGAAGGCAACAGGGTGGTGTTTTTCTACATATTCTAGGTATTCACTCACTTATAGATATTAAATACAAGCCCCCTACATAATTTAACCAAATTTAACTCAATCATGTCAGCACAATGCTCTTTCCTATGGCAAGTTTTATTTTTTTTAATTTTATCTTTTATTTATCTTTGGTACCAGGGCTTGAACTCTCCACCTCACGCTTGCCAGGCAGGCACTTACACCGCTGAGCTAAATCCCCAGCTGTGACAGGTGTTAAATCATTACCAAGAAATAAAAAGTAAAAGCTAAACTAACTCTTGTGGTAACACTGCAAGAGAGTAGAATTCAGTGTAGTACGTACGCACATTGGAGTTAGCAAAAGTGATGTAGCTATTAAAATACAAAAGCACCTTGATTTGAGGCAGTTCTTCCTATGAAACGGTACCTGAAAGTCTCACTGTTTGTCTCCTCTAATGCTTCCCCACCCCTCCATATTAAATCAGTGCAGGAGTCTGCTCTAACTTCATCAGGGCCAAAGGCAAGAATAAAAACAGCAGTGGGTGTAATAAGATGAAATATTTAAGTTACAAACCAGACTAAAAAATTGTTAAATAATTTGTGCCTTCCTTCTTTGATAAATATGCATTTATAATGTCCCACAAAGCTATATCTGAATTTAATATTTCCAGCACGTTAGATTTCTGGCTGAGAACTTGGCAATGTGTGAAGCATTTGCCCTTTAAACTATGATTTGCTCCTTTCCTCTTTCACCTCTGGCTTTCTCTCTGTGCAAGTAACCTGTTCTTTACCTGCATAGACGCACCTGTCTATGTTTCTGACTTCTATTTACTTCTCTTGCATTGACTGCTCTTGGCTACCTTTGGCTAGCATTTGGGACATGAGTGGACTGATCTGTTCACACAAGGAAGGCTCTGAAAGGAGCTTGGACACAGAATTCTAGAGACAAAATAGAAGAGGCTGACAGATTTTAAATGAATGTATCCCATGGATGCCTTCACATCTGGTTAGGGCCATGACCATGATTAGAAGGCAGGGACTGGACTTTCCAAAGCCAGGATAGGAGCTCCTTTCACTCCTAGAAGGAAATCTATCATGGCACTAAGACTGTTGAGTTCAACCCACACAAGTCTGAATTCAGATTTCCATTACTCAAAAGTAAAAGTAATAGAGACCATAAAGAAGTTATTTAATGTTTCTAACTAGTTTGCTTATTTATAAAATCAGAATAACAGCACATAACTCAAAATGTTGTAGTAGTAGAGGGTATACTGTAGTTTTACATCATGTGTCTAATAAGGTGCCTGCTATATAAAAATTCTCTATAAATTTTAACTATTGTTATTTTTAAATTTCAGCACTTAGTATACCATAGCTATAGGAGCTTTCAGAAAGTCCAAATGTATAACGATTAAATGTGTTTGAATAGTTTTTCCTTTATTACTTTTTTGGTATTTGGCTACAATGCATACAAATTCCAGTTTGTATATTCAACAAAGGAATCAATTTTAAAACTAATACTGAAGGTAAATGATCAGGATTGTTTTTCACACTTATTTACCAACAATGAAAATACTTGCTACAGAAATCTTTTTTTTAAGAGCAGAAATATTTATTGAGAGAAAGAAAGCTTCTGCCTGAGAGAGAGACAGAAGGGGTCCCAAGTAGGTTGCCTATTGTTGCAGAAATCTTGAAAGCAGGAAAAAAAAAAACCTCATTAAAAGTGAATATTCAAGAATAAAAAGTCTCGGTTTTTGATCTTTGCTATAGATTTGCCAAGAAGGTCAAGAGACTGCTTGTTGGAGTTGGACTGAGGAAGAAGATATAAATGATGTTCTTCTTCTTCTTCGTTTTTTAATAGTGGAACTCATTTTTAAAACAGAACTTTATTTTTTAAATTCAGACTCTTATAAGGATTAGAAATGATTAGGACTTATTTGCTTAGCTGCCCAATTTTAAACATCTCATTACTGTCTTCATGTCAATCATAAAGTCATTTACTCCAAATGATTTACTAGGACCTGTTGTGTGCCAGGCACTTCAGACACACAACCAACCAACACAGTGTCTTCTCTCAATGACTTCCACAGGTAGGTAAAACAGGGAACCCACACAAGGCACAGGGCACTGGGCGCACAGTGCTCTGGGAGGGAGGAAGTCACAGGTTGTCCTGAGGAGCCTGAGGACAATGGAGGAGAATGAAAGCGTGGACAAAGTTTTGAAATGATACAGATTGCTTGGCAACCTCACATAGTCAAAGATGAGCCAGACTTTCTCTACCAGCCAGCATTGTATTGTTAGTGGGGACATATCTGAGAAACCACTGTGAACAAATCTTGATGTCAAGAAACTTGTAAAGAATCTCCATTTTACTGGGATCATCTTATCTAGTGACACCCTTTTAATTCTTACACATATCAGTTGACAAATACTAACATTTATCTCCCTTTTGCTCTCTTTTTCCTGGTAAGATTATGATGTGCCTTAAGTGGACCATATAAACAAAAATGTTGTAGAAGTTTAATGTCATCTTATTAGAACAGTCTACTCGGTCATTATACATATAATGTGGACTGTCCTCAGGTCACTTCAGTCACAGGGTTTTATTTTTCTTCTTTTTACCCCACATCCAGAATCCCATATGCATATGTGTGTACACTTGTTCTCCTTGATTAGAATGCAAGCCTTATGAGAGCAGGATTTTGTTCTGCACTATGTTCCCGGCACTTACAACATAACCTTTGAAGTCAGCTTCTAACCACTGCCTGAAGAAGGTGCAGCAGTATATGCCCAGATGTAACTAATCTCTATAAATACTTAACACCTAAGAAAATGCCTAATTTAGTAAAAATGTGTAGAGTAAAAGTAAAATGAACATGTGTCTTTATTACTTTTCTCTTGTTGCTGAGACAATACACCTGACACCCAAAATTAGGGAAGGGAAGATTTATTTCTTAAAATTTTGGAGGTTTCAGTCCATACTCAGTTGGCCCCAAGCAGCAGAGTGGCATGGTGGGCCGCCTTTCATGGGCACTGCAAACAGCAAGTGTGAACTGAACAAAAGAGAAAGACAGGCCTTCTTCCTGCCTTATACTGTATGCTGGCTCCACCCCTGGGCAGGTGTAGCACTCATACCACCAATCTGAGTGCTAGACAACAAAACAATCACAAACACTACATTTGACTGTGTCCATGATTGCATGAAGCATGTGGGGGGGCATCTAAACATAAACCATAACAACATGTTAAGCAACGTGGAACTTCAAGCTCTAACAGATTTGCTCTAAGCAGTTAGAAACATAGAGTGGCCTGATCATATCAGGAATTTATCCCTGTAGGTACTTCTGCTGGTTACTTAGCTTAGCTGGTCAGTTTCTTCTGCCTTTTCTTACAATCACAAATCATACACATCTAGGACACATTGGGAATCTAGTATGTTACAGGAAGGTAGAGTTTTGAGGTTGCTCTTCATACAACTACATATTTGCATTCCCTTTCTCATGCAGATATGAAGCCTTCCATAATGAGGTGAGCGAAGGGTATCTGGAGGCCTCCACAGGAAGGATGCTTTCACCATACCCATGGTTTATGAATCTGAATCCTTTCCTTAGAGCTCACTCTCCATGGCAACAAGGATGTCACATTACCTACATTACAACGTGGGCACCAGTGGTCACCAAGTGACACAAATGTGACAGGGTCCATAATCATCTAACAGCAACACTGAATTCTGAAAAGTTCTTGAAGAAATTGTGAAGTAATATAAATGAATTCAAATCCCATCCTACATACTACATACTAACTGCTTGTTACTAGGCAAAATGCTTATCTTCTCTGTGCTTTAGAGTCCTCATTGCTAAGACAACAATTATAATTCCACTTCTCTTGTTACTATAAATATTAAATCAATATATTAAATCATTTAGATAAATACATGGCATAGAATGAGAGTTACCTAGATGTTTCTTAAATTATATGAGCATCCCACCTTCTCTCCACTATACATAAAAGCCATACTTATGTGATATCTTTAGGATATAATTGGAAAAGTTATAGTTATTTTTGAAAAATTATACTGTAAGAGATTAACATGTATTTTGAAAGCTGGGTATTTAACCACTCTAATACAATTCAGTATAGGTTAGCATACAGTTCTTTTCTCTACAGACTTTTTTATTTATATATAATTTATAGAATATATGTCATATGTGATTGAAGAACATACATTGGCCCTCACAGTCATCTGATCACAAAGTAAATGCATACAGTTGAACTACAACAGGAACCAGGGTTCAGAGGGCAGAAAGGATTAAGCAAATACATTAAAGATTGGATACAAGGTTGTCAGTTTATTCAATGAACATGTAAAGACATCATGTAAAAAACATTTAAAGTTTGGGAAGGTACGAGTTAAATGTAGCATTAGTAACAGATTTTGGATGAGTTACTTACTTATGAGTCATGTCAATCCAACAAAAAGGACATAAGTTCAGTGACTGAAGATGCTAGGTAAATGGGCACTTTTAAAGAGGATACTATGTGTGTCTTTGATTAATAAGTATAATCATTACAAAGATGGCATTAAAGGCTGGTAGTTTACTGCTCTTCAGGAAAACTTGATGGTGTCTACATAGGATCAGGGCCTATTAAAGTTTAAAGAACCTCAGGTCGGAACAGTACCCTCTGACATCTACTCAAGTGGTCCATAAAATGGCCTGGTGTGTGTTTCAAGGGGGTGGAATTTGAGAACAATGTGGGGAATTTACCACCAAAGTATTTACACCTGGGTATATCAAATTAAACTAATGGAAAAAGAAAAGGCTGTTGAGAACAAGGACCAGACTGCCTCAAAAACTACATTTTCTACAAAGAAGATTCATTTTAAAAATAAGTACAAGGAATCTGGTAAAACAATATAGTGTTTTTATACCAGGGCATTTCTCAGGTATCATTAAAAAAATACAATTGAAACAAAAACTTATTATCTTACTTATTTTTTGAATTGCCTGTACTTGATCCTATTTTAAATTTTTCTCCTTTTTTTCTGAGCCATATTTCTTGACTTCTCTTGGCTTATTAAAATGGTAATTAATTTGCTTTCAATTTATAATCATGTCAAAATTAGGTTGACAGGCATATATACAAGTCAAATAACTGCAAAACATAAACATGCATATTTAAGAATTATCAACTGGTAAATTATTCTGTTAACTTTTTATACCTGGACAGTCCTCCTACTGTTCAGAATTTCATATATGGTTCTAACATCTGAAAATATCTTATAGTTCTCATAGTTATTACAAAACAGAGGTTGTAGGAGTAATTTGGCTTTTATTAAATCTAAACAGACAAAAAATATTACAGCCAAATTGGCATTACTATGGAAATTCCCTCACCTATGTTTATATTAAATAAAAATATTTTCTTTCTAGAAGAATATGGTTTTTTTTTCTAGTAAAATGTAGCAGAACTTGGTTTTTAAATTCATCTGTTTGTGTCAGAGTAAAAGTCAATGAAGCCTTGTCTTGGAATGAACAAGGAACCAATCTAAGATTCAACAGAGAATAGATTTACTAATTTGCTCTTCTGTTTTTCAAAAAGCCCCTGTTGGATGCTTTTTTAGTGGTTGGCATTTTTCTGCAAAGGGAACAAAAGCACCTTCCCTGACAAGCTGTATTCCAGTTTTAGGGTTAGGCAGAGGAGAGGAAAGTAAATAAACCAGGGGTTGCTAAGGGCTATAAAACAAAGGTGCAGAGCAAATGGCTAGATAGGGTTGACAGGGAAGACAGAGAAGCCCTCTCTGATAAGGTGATATTTGAATAGGCACTGGAAAGAAATGAGGTCTAGGAGAAAGTAATATATCTCAGGGAAGAGCATTCCAGGGATAAGACACAGCACATTCAAGATTGGAGATAGGATCATACCTGGCACATCCAATACCACGGGCGAGTATTGCTACAACAAAATGAGAGGGAAGGAGTGTGTAGGGATGCGGTCAGCAGGGATAGAAAGCTCACGTAGGTTCTTAAAGGCTGTAGGACACCTTGGCCTTCAATATGAGACATGGAAACCTATGGGTCATCCTGAGTGTAGGAATGAGAAGACCTAATGTGTATCTTAAAAAGGTAAGTCTGGCTGTACCGTGGAGTAGGGAAGCCCTAAAGCAGACTTTCTAGAGTTTGGGCAAAAAAATGGTGCCATGAACCAGAGCTGTGGCAATGGAGATGGTGAACAAACTGGAATGTGAGGGGAAAAGAAGGGTCACGGATGCACTACAGTGTTAGCGTAAACTACTGGCAGACTGACTCGTCATTGAGCAAGATTATAGAAAGTATGAAAAGAGCAAGCTTCGGACAGAAAATTTGGAGACTGATTTTGAATGCATAAGGGTAAATTTTGGGCCCAGAGGTACACTGGAGATATTGAATAGGCTAGGCAGCCCCTGGATCTTCTGAAGATGAGATAAGAGGTAGGAGCTAGAGATACATTATCTGGCAGGTGTCACCATGGAAATGGTACTTAAAACAGAAGTCTGGGTTAGTCCATTTGAGGACTCTATGTATATCAACAAGGGAAAATTGGATAGCTGAGTCTTGGGTCCCTCCTGTATTTGCAGTTTGGGAGCTGAGGATGAACCAATGTTAGAGATGTAAAAGGAGATAAAACCAAGAGATTGTAGGACCAGGAAGCTAAAGGAAGAAGCATTTTCAAGGAGGGTAAAGTCCATAGCCTCAACTCACAGACCAATGGAGGTGAAACAGGATAAAGACTAGGAATTTTAGGTGTGGGAATGGGAGGTGTGGGAATGGAAAAGTCACCTGACCTGAGTGGAACTGCGGAGGTGATTTTAAAAGTGTGGCTGCAACAGACTCAAGGCAAAGTCAGGGGCAAAAAAATGGGAAAAGCCCAGTGTGGATTACTTTTTTTAAGGACTCACAGCAAAAGAAGGGTGTGAAATAGAACGTGAGAGATGTTGCAGCATATGTGATTATTTCCATAGATAATTCAGGAGAAGGTAGAAAGGTGATAGGGGAAGAAAATCCTTAAAACTGAATCTTTAGCAAAGCCAAGCAGTTGTAATTTTACTGGAACAGAGCAATTAACATTCGTTTGAGCAAGTAGATTTATTTGTGTTATTTCTTTTCCTTCACATACATGCATACTCCCCAAAAAAGGTTACATATGTATACCTTTAAAGAAAAATATTTATAAATAGAATAATAATAGACCCAGGGAAGAGTAAATGGTTGAAACCTCATCTGTATCTTTTCCTGTCTCCTGTTCTTCAGTTCATCATTTTAGAGTTAGGCCCTCATTCTTGAGGTCTAAATTTCATTTAAAAGGTAATGTTTTGAGATTAATGACAACATATTTCTTTCTCCATGGTGCTTAAATTTACTGAAATATGTTAGGATAATGAAAACATGATAGATTTGCTCAAAATAACTTATTTGGGAGAAGAGGATGATGGGTGGGGATAGTAGCTGGATGAAAGAAGTTGGTTTTGAGTTGATAATGAAGCTGGGTGACGAGTACATAGATGATTCCTTACACCATTCTCTCCGTTTCTATATTTGTGTGAAAATGTTCAGAATACAATGTTAAAAATTAACGGAAATGCAGGGTCAATACTATGCTTAACCCAAAGGAATCCATAATGTGATGAAATTTCAGATAATTTGGTAAAATGTTAGAGAGCTATTTAAGCACAGTTATTTTTTTCTTCGTATTTTTCAAACCGTATCAACTACTTTGTTTTCACGTACAGCGCAGGCTGAGGTGACTTTTTACTTGATCCTAAAATGTCTTAGTGCCTTTAAGATAGAACGAATTTGGATGCTGTTTATGCAATTGATTTGGAAGATGATTTTTTATGGAGGTTTGATTCTCTTAAATATCTGATTACTTTAGGTAACTATGAAGAATTGTGAGAACACTTGTGCTATGAAACATGTTTTGAGGGAAAGTCATGGAAATCCAGTTGATTGCAATTTGAAAGAATGAATACTTGATAGTTGGATGAATAAAAGATAAAATTTCATTGCAGGAGTAGTTACTGTTTTTAAAAATGTAATTTTGATTTTGGAAATGCGTCTCTTGTAATGCTACTAAATACCTATGTAGCAGAAGTTCTTTTTAATTTTGTTTCAAGTAAGCAGATGTGTAAACAATAAAATTGCTACATGAACTCTTCAAATATTCTCTAGTAGATATTCTTTATGTTTCCTGGTTGCTCATTAACCACTTTACAGCAATGTCTCTAGTTTCTGTTAAGTTCTACCACAGAAAGTTTAAAACTGCAATAATTTTTTCTATATAAAAATCTTCAGATTTTATTCCTTATACCTTCCATTCACTATAGATTCATTACTAAAAGTGTACCATGCATTTGAGACCTATAAATTCTACTTCAAACATTAAATCCAAATTATGTTGTCCTTGTATAGCTATAGTCTCTTTAGTATAGTTTATTGCCTTCAACATTTTCTTGGTGTAAATTACATATTGAACATGGGAACAAGATTTCTTTTGTAATTGATACCTAAATTTCTATTCTGATTTGAGCATCTAATTTGTACTGTAAAGGCATATAATTTGAGACTTGTAGCTATATCACAGAAGTACAACAGTTTACTCTGATCTCTAATTTTCTGAGTTGTACTGGCTATAATTTAAATTTTTTGCATGTTTTAACTGCCATGTAAATCAGTATACATCAGAAAGCTTTGTACACTGACAGAGACTGGGAAAAGGATGCCTTGTTCTGATTTCAGAGCATTCCTTTTTCAGGTCTGCAGGTGCAAGGGAACCCATTCATAATATTTGCTTAAAAAAGCTGTAGCCACAGGAAAGAAATATAGTGCTAACACAATAGAATGTTACTAATCTTTACAAGCACATGTGTTTTAAAATATTACTATTATTAGCAAATTCTAGAGGCAAGTGGGACTTTCATTTGACTATGTGTCAGGAACAAAAATGTACTTTGTTCATCTAAGTTTTGGTCATTTTGCTATTATTTAAGTGCATGTGTTTACTAAATCTAGAAAAGCACTTGTTACTTATTGAAGCAGGATGGAATTATGCTTGGTGGAAATTTTGCTGTCACAAATATATGTTCCATTTAAGAGATAATTGATAATGAATGTTACTTTTTCCTTCACATTAAGTTTCACTTATTTTGAAATCAATATGTAAGCCAAAATATAACCACAAGTCAAAACACTTACTCTAAGTGTCCCCATTTCAGATAACTGGGTAAATCTCCCTGAAATGCATAATAGACAATTATATATGCAACAACTAAATTAAGTCACCTGGATGTTTCCATTGTAAGTCTTTATTTGTAATATTATGACTTGTCTGTCTCAATTAGGTTAAGCAGAACACATCACCTCAAAGCATACAAGCTAATTTGTATACAAAATAATTACAATCACTGAAAAAGCTCTACTCCAGTCAGAGAAGTTAGACTAAAGCTCTCATAGAATTTAAGGCTTCTGTGGTTAGAGAGAAGTAAAGTCTTTTTAAAAAAATACAGTAATAGTCACTGTCCTTGCAAAACTAAACGTTTGAACTACATGGAAGTCCAACGATAACTCAGTCCACTTACCTTGTTTTGTGATTTGTTAACAATACGGTGCTATCACCTTACATTTCATAAAAATCAAAGACCCTCAGTCCCTTCTCATTTGCTATTTGAACTTTCCTTTGTGACTTAGGGAGGGCAGATATTATTATCCCGTTTTACAGATGAGAACAACTAAGTTAATACAGATGTAACAACTCCAAATCAAGGTAATGCTGACCTAAGAGGTCTGGTTGGAATGAAAGCTGTCAGTCCTGGACCAGGGTTCTTTCTGCTTCTTCAGTCTGACATTGAGCTCAGTGAGGGATTAATTGTGTAGGAAAGTGGGCTTTTTTTCTTTCTTTCTTTCTTTTTTAAGAAAAAGCTAAAAGAGTGGAAAGTTAAAGTATAAATATTCCTCAGGAGTATTTAATTCATTCATCCTGAACCCCATAGTGAAGAAACTTGTACGCTTCTGTTCTTTTCTTTCGGGGAGCAAAACCAAACCAAAGCAAACCAAAACAAAACAAGATCTCTATTTACAATTGCTTTATCCACATCCTTGAATCAAATTCAAGTTGGTGGTTGCTGGACCCACATCCTAGAAAGATGGAAAGTGCATGGCGTATGAAGGATACCCCAAGGATGTACCCAATCTCTAAACTGACAGTGTAATGCAGCAACCTCCCTTCCAACCTCCACTCCGTCTCTGCTCCCCCAGGACCCAGGAGCAACACCCAGTGTCTCCAGCTGTAACATTCTCATTGCTGTCGCTCCATGCCAGAAATGCTTGACACCGCCGCACGCCGCCCTCCTGAAGTTCTCAGGGCAGACTGTGACTGGCATCTGCCACTTACCTGGGCGCGATGCTTCGGCCAGGAAGCCCCTCGTGCCATCCCAAGACGTTGGGTCAAGAAAATACAACAAAATACAACTACTTACCACTTTGGCCCAGTCCAAGAACAAGTGAAAACACACAGGCCGCCCGGAGAAAGGAGGCAGGACCTTGCCGGCAGTTTTGCACGCAGACAAATGCAGCCGTAAAAAAAGCCAGGGCCGAGCCGCACATAATGCAAAGCAGCCCGCCCCGCGCCTGCCGCCTGGCTGCTTTCCTGACGCGCGCTCGCGCCTCCCCGGCGCACCTCGGGGCCGCGGGCCGGGTGTCGCTAGGACGTCGCCCGCAGGCCCGGCAGGCGGACCCCGCGGCTGCGAGCGAGCGGTGCAGGTAGGCGGGCCGGGGGTCGGCTCCGCATCTCAGGGCCCGGGCGGCCCTCCCAGCTCGGCGGGCGCAGCGGGCTGCGCGGTCCCGGCGAGAAGCGGCTCCTCTGACGGCTGACGGCCCGCGGCGGCGACGAGAGCGAGGGCTCCGCAGCCGGCTCCCGGACAAAGAAAAGGGCTTTTGTTCCTCTCCAACCGATGGGGCTCTGCTGCATAAATCAGCTTAGCGAGGAGCCCGACACAATCAAACCCAAACAAAGCCCGAAGCTGGGGGGAAAACCACCCGAATGTGCATCACTGTGATGCTACATTGGTGGGAGGGGACGCTGGACGGCCCGGGAGGAGAAGGCGATGGCGCATCAGCGCGAGCGTCTTCTTCCACAGGTGGGCAGGGGGGCCAACTCCACCGAGTCGCGGCTTTGCAGCCCGGGCCGCGCAGCAGCCGGCAAGGACGAGGCGGCAGCGTCCCGACTGGCGAGGGGGGGAAGCTCGGGGTGCCAGCAGCTGGGGAGGCGCCTTCCGAGCGTCCTACAGGCGCCCGCCGACGCCCGCAGGCACAGAGCGAGGCATCGCCGCTCCCTGCCTGGCCGGGAGTGGAGCGCACCGCGGCTGGCGCGGGCGGGGAGGTTCCGCGGGGGTGCGGGAGCCCGGCCTGGCGGGGCGGGGGCTTCGTGCCCTGGTCCTTTTGGCTCCGGTGCGAGACTCAGGCGCCTCGCCGCCCAGCGACCTGGCAGCTGGTGCTCTCTGCGGTGCACCCGGCGAGGACGCGAGGCAAGCGGAGCCTGCGGCGGCGGGTGGTCCTACCCCGGCCCCCGGGGGGTCCCTACCTACGTTTAGCTGGGCGCTCTGCGGGCCACGAGTTGCTAGGAAACCGCCCCACGCTATGGAGCGCCTGGCCCGGGTCGCCCGCAGGCGCAGCGGCCCCAGGCTGCAGCGGCAGCAGCTCCAGAGCCCGTGGGCGGGACATTGGTGAGGCATGAAGTCACCGCGGCCCACACTCGCTCTTTGTTTTGCTCACTCCAGCTCCCTTTCTCCCCTTTGGATCTGATAGTTGCCATTCCCGTCGTTCCCGAGAACTCCTGATGCGTGGCCACGCAACAGGATGTCGCACGCCGCGTTCCCTATTCCCTTCTCTGCGGAATCCTGCACCCCTAGGATTGCGTGGCTGGATGTGGTGGAAGACTCGCTCAGCACAAGTGGCCGCTCTGAGCAAACTCCAGTCTTTCACCCCGAGTTGCGCTCTACTTTGTTTAGAGATACTCGCTGCCCTGCAGCTGCTGTATGTAAAGTGGAGTCCAGGGCCTCTGCCCGCCCCCAAAACTCTCTGTTCCCGGGGTGCGCACTGCCCGCTGTACTTGCGAGATTGGGAGCTCGCCCTCCGCCCCATCCCAAGGCTGGCCCGGGTCCCCCCAGCCCTTGGAGAGTTGGATGAGTTCGCAGGGGCTGTGCCCGGAGACACTGGCCGAGATTTCTCGCCGCTCCTTCTCGAAGTCTTTCAGATCTGGGCTGGACAACCTTGCTTTTTCCCAGGGTCTGGTGGTGACTCTGGGCTTTTGCTGGCCACACTGTGTCTTTTGACATTAAGCATCGCCTTCCCAGCAAAGGGAACAAAGAAGTCAGAGACCACAGCCACGGAGTGAAAGACGCTAAGGCGAGGGGAGAAGAGGACATTTCTGC
Organism: Dolichotis patagonum; assembly: GCA_004027295.1. Taxonomy (NCBI): domain Eukaryota; kingdom Metazoa; phylum Chordata; class Mammalia; order Rodentia; family Caviidae; genus Dolichotis; species Dolichotis patagonum. The sequence goes on along the minus strand of PVJX010002457.1, from coordinate 25,594 downwards.
CTGGTGGCAGCTCAGAAATTCAGGTGCCAGTGGGAGCGACGTGTTGCGGGCCGAGGGGGAAGCAACACGCCTCCTTCGGGCCTTGTCACCGCCACTCAAAGCCGAGGGAGGGGACCCAGTCCTCCCCGCCCCCGGTTGGAAGAGAGGTGCTGTTTCCAATTTGAGACAGGGTGATGATGGTTTCCTTTTTCCCCCTAGGGGCAGGAGTGCTTTCCCAATTTTGAAGTTGCTTCTTACTTTTCCACTAGTAGCTTATCCCATTTCTGAAACAGAACACCCGCCTCTTATAGGCAGCTGACTAGTCCAGCCAGGTCAAGGTGAAATTGTACAGGGAGTTTCCCTCCTTATTTAATAGTTTCCGTCTCCTTATTTGGAGTAAGAAAACAAGTGGGAGGCAAGCCCTTTCTGTGTGTGTGTGTGTGTGTATGTGTGTGTGTCTCTCTCTCTCTTTTTTTCTGTTTTCTAATTAACTGAGTGAATGGAAAGTACCTGGTTAATACACCACAGCATGGAAAACTCCCCTTGTTTCAGGTGTGGACGGCACCTTGGGGTGCACTGTCAGCTATGGAAACTGGACCAAGTTGCAGAAGTGACCAGGAACCACCAGGAAACAATTCCACTGCGGGGCAGTATGCGCTACACAAGTAGAACTAATCCTGCTTCATCTCACTTCTCAAATTCTTTCTTTGTTTTCACATCTGAAATGCTACAGTGCTACTTAACATATGAAAAATCTGATATGTGATTCAGTGGGGGCAGCATGTGTATTTTACAGTGATCATGTCACAGACCTAAGGAATGCAGCCACCCTTGAGATGGCACAGTGCAAAATAAGGGAAAAAATCCCTAGTTCCCATAAGGATGTGTGAGCCTATCATACACCTTAAGGTAACCGTCATCACATCAGAATTTTATGGTATTTTTCATCTACCTCTTGATGCTGGATTGTAAATGGAGGTTATAATATTACATGCATATAAATTTAGGCACATAAGAATGGGTGTAATTTTGCAGAATAGATGGGGTATGCACTAATTTTTATAACCCTGTATTGTTAGGTGTTGATATATTATGTACAGCGGGTCCCAACAGCTATGTAGCAAGAGGAATAGGATAAAGCTCATAGATGTTTCAGGAAAGCGTAAAGCTTTCATGGAAAGCTTTAAAGGAAAGAAGGACATCCACAGGTTGTGATGTGAATCCCCTGCAAACAAATTTCAAGGTGCCAGCTTTATGGAGTTATTGAAGAAAAAGCACAGCACCACTTGTCTTGGTTACTTTTTATTCATTGCTGAGACAAAATACCTGATGCCCAAAGTTGGGAAAGGAAAGGTTTATTTCTTACAGTTTTTGGAGGTTTCAGTCCATACTCAGGGCTCCACCCCCAGGCCGCTGTAGCACTCACAACCCCCAATCCAAGCACTAGACAATGAACCAATCACAAATGCATAATGCAAAGGCATGAGGCTTGGGGGCCACTGACATAAACCATGACATTCCACCCCTGGCCCCCAAAGACTCATGTACAACCTTTATACAAAAGACATTCAGTCCATCTCCAAGAGTTTCCAAAGTCCTAACGTTTTCAGCATTGCTGAAAAGTCCAAGTCCCAAGTCTCCTCCAATATTTATGGCAAACTCTTAACTATAACCCCCTGTACAAGTGAAACAAGGTTAAACATTTCTAAAATGCAAAGGCACAAAATAAACATTACCATTCCAAAAGTTACAAACTGGGGAATATAAAGTATTGGAAACAGAGCAAGTCCAACGTCCAGCAGGGTGAACATTAAGTCCTAGAGTTCCATGCTCAGCATTTGAAGCAATCTGGTTGCAAGCTCCAAAAGGCTTGGTTGATTCCGCCCCCAGGGCACTTCCAGGGATTTCAGCTCCTGCAGCTTCTCTCTTAAACCCTCTCTGCTCAATTTTTGCAGCTTTCCTTGGATGATCCACGTTCTTGGCTTTTCCAAACTTCTGGGGTCTCCACTGCATCTTTGGTTTCACACTTACATCTTTACATATTGCCCTCTCAGGGGCACACTGCTTGGCCTCCCAGGCCCTTTGCAATCAAGGTGGAAACCGTCTTACCCTCAGAATTTGTGCATTTTCCTTGCACCTAAAATCAGCACCATGTGGATGCCGCCAAGGCTGGAGCAGTAGCCAGGCTTTTCTCTCTCTTGGCTGTAGGGGTCCAGTGGATTGCTGAGCTCTGTTAACCTGATTGTGAAGAAAAGCTTTTCTATGTTGCAGCCGTTTTGGAACCTCATGTGGCCTCCCACGCCATTCTGGAGCATGGTGCTCTGAAGCTTTCTCATCTGAGAAAATTCTTTCACCTTTGCAGTTTGGAGGCTGCAAAGGGTGAAGACCCGCTGCTTCCTGGGATGCCCGGTGGCCATCTTTTTATTTCTTTCTGTTCCTTCTCAGCAATCCAAGTCTCGGCCCTATCTTTACAATCCACAGCATTACTGGAGTTTTCCTTCTGGCCAAACTCACAGTGTTTTAAATTATCCTCCTGGGCTCTTTGCTCTTGATTTGCAACATAAAGCTGGCTAAAAACCCCCAACAATAGCCATGCCCCAGCCTCAATGTTTGACGGCCTTGAAATTTCCTTTGCCAGATTAATCAGTCCATTACCCTTAATCTCAGTCTCAGGCAAAGTCTCTGGGCATGAGCAAAATGCAGACAAACTTTCTGCCAAGCCATAACACATATCATAGGGAGTCCAACAACCAATACAGTCCTCCTTCCTAGCAGAAACTTTGCAAGCCTGGTCTTTACCATCAGGCTTTCTATCAGCCTTCTGGTTTCTTGAGCTCTGACCAGAATCTCCTCTACAGAACAACCTAAGTTGCTCCAGGCGACATGTCCGAACCTTTCCAAACTCTGCTCACAAGCCATTTCCAAAGCCTCTTGAAAAACATGGTCAGGTATAGTCACAGCAATGACCCCACTCTCGGTACCAAATTCTGTCTTGGTTACTTTTTACTCATCGCTGAGACAAAATACCTGATGCCCAAAGTTGGGAAAGGAAAGGTTTATTTCTTACAGTTTTTGGAGGTTTCAGTCCATACTCAGTTGGCTCCAAGGCAGGGTGGCATGGCGGGGCCGCAGTTCATGGTGGCTGCAAACCAAAAGCGGAAACCAGCAAGAGAGAGCAACACGCCTTCTTCCTGCCATTATATCACATCCTGGCTCCATCCCTAGGCCGCTGTAGCACTCACACCCCCCAGTCCAAGCACTAGACAATGAATCAATCATAAATGCATAATGCAAAGGCATGAGGCTTGGGGTCTACTGACATAAACCATGACACCACTTATTACCACTTTCCAGTTGAGAAGAGATTTGAGGTCTGGTTATTAAAGAAAAATACAGCACAATATGCTGGATGTGAGACTGTGACCCTACAAATTATTTTTAAGCAACTTATCTGTACTTTGGGGCTATAAACTTGAATGTAAATTCTCCCAAAATCTTGCAAATTATCATGAGGATTATTTTTACAGTAACCATAATTTACTTAGAAACAAAAATTTTACTTATGTCCAATAAACATCACAGGTTACAAAAACTCATCTTTTTTTCCTGTAAAAACTATATAGAGTATTGTGAAGAAACAGAGTATTATCTTTATTATATTACCTGAAGATGTTAACAGAGGAAAAGATGTTCGAGACTTGATAATGTCACTAATTTCTGGTTTTCTAATGTATTCTGCCATCTTACATTGAATTTCTGACAGCTAATTTTTCATTATTTGTAGTAATGAGAACATACGAAATTCATAGTCTAAGAAGAACATTTCAGTTATTCATTCCAATCTTCCTATCATAAGATTCTTTAAGTTGTTAATAAGTCATTCAATTACATGACTTAAAATTCTTCCTTAGCCCTTTTACCTTGATTTCTCACTAATTCAGTTTTTAGTGAAGTTAAGCTATAAGTGGGAAGCAGGAGAGAGAGGAACATTAAGAAGACTACTCTTTTTTTTTCTGAGTTTGCAGACTTTAATCAGATTTTGCTCACGTTGTTGACCCCATAGTTGCACCTATGATCATATTCACATTGTAGCATTACATCTTTCTGAAACTGAGACTGCAGTTCCTCCATAGCCTTTTAGTGGATAGTCTAAATTGCATCTGAGCTTGCTGACCAGTGGCATATGTCACAGCTACTATGACTTCTAGCCTCTTCTAGTGATAATGAACATAAACCACTGAAATGTCCTTTTCACTGAAGTGTTCTATAAAATAGTGTTTCTCATCATCTTGTGGACCAAATCTTATCTGCAACATAATTACCTGCAGAGGAAATCTGAGCTCTAATTCTTTATCTCAGTTCCAGGAGATTCTGATTTAGTAAATCTCGTAGAGTGCCCAGCAACCTGCATTTTAACAAAGCTTCTTAAATCGTTTATATACATGGGAGCTTGAGAACCTCCCACTGTAACGGGTTAATATAGACACCTCAAATTCTTCATAGGTGTCTATTGACAAAGTCTATTTTGTCAGATAGAAATTATGAAAAAGTGAATGATTAGAACCGGGATCTCTTGCCAAGATGGTCTTTGGATGATTGAGTTCATGAAATGCTAATGATTTCTGAAAAAGACTCCCATGATTAAGCTTGGGGAATGCTAAGTTAAAGTTAAATTAAATTCTTTCCTGTAAAAATATCCAGAAACCCAAGTAGGTCAGCATGTACTGAATTCTCCAGAAGAGCCCTTTATTTAAAGAACATCAAACAGACTAGTTTTCTATTAATCGTACTGTTGTGCTGGTCCCATTTTATTAATGTGGAAACTGAGACCCAAATTGGCAAAGAAACCAATCTCGCTTCTTTAAGAAAATTCTTGAGCAGGCATGAAACAGAGGTCTGATTCTTTTGATCAGCACATATTAGGAGTGAATTTTGATACCAAGTAACAGAGTCATATTGTGGTTAATATAAGTTTAAAAAGAAGTATTGGAAGGAAATTGGAAGTTCACAGAACCAGGAGGAGGCTGAGAAATGCAAGGAATAAACTTGCAATGCACAAGAGGGTGTTCTAATCACCCCTTCTTCTTTGAACCACTTAAGATTCAGCATCCTGATTAAGAATATTTGATTTTCAAGACCTTAGTCACATATTGGTATCCAAGCTTATTGAGGTAGAGAAGGGCGAAGAGTTACTCTTGTGTTGGCTTCCTCAGTGAAAAATATAGGTATTTGAAATGAAACTTGGTATCTGTTCATAGCCAAACCTTAGCTTTCAATGATCTCTGTATGGTACGCAGCAAACTAATGCTTCTTTAGCTTTTAATTCTTTTCCCAGTGTCTGTAGAGATGAAGTGTTGTTTGAATTAGTTCCTTAGCTTTGACATTCTTTGTTGACCCAAATCTGCACGGACACCACCAGTGACCTTCTCTCTTGTGACCTGCTTGCGAGTCACAGCACAGGGCTTGCAGTGCTGAGGAATGAACATTCCTGGGTGCGGTCTCCCCTGAAGGCTGACCAGCTGGGAAGTGAGGTGTAAATATTCCAGTTCCTTTGTACCTTGTATGGAGTCACGTTGGATCTTGAGTTCCACACATTATTTTGGGACTTGTTTTGGGTTTTCAATCCAACACAGATACTTTAAGAAGTAAAGTAAAATCAATTATTAGAAAAATGAAAGGCACAAAGTGGTAAGTTGCTACAAAGTTTCTATGTACTTTTAATCATTATATGGTCTTCATTCTGGGACAATTTTGAGTAATATTAAGCACATTTTCACCCAAGTCCCCCTGCCTGGTTGTCACAGTGGTAACTGAATCCAAATTCAGCCTCCACTGGCACTTTCCCCTCCCTCATTTCCCCACTGCTGTCTGGAATTTCCTTTTCTCAGGGTCATCTGGGTAAACTTAAACTCAGAAGAATAATAGATATGACTGGAAATTAGCATTTCATGTCCTGCATGTGCAAATTTAGATTCCATTCTTGTCTAACTACAACCATAATAAAAAGCACAAAGTCTTGGGAATATGAAACAAACTGAAGTTTAAATCTATTCCTTAGTACATAAAATCATGGATGAGTTATTTAATTTCCCTGGGTCTCTCTCTATCCATTTATGCAATGACAATATTAAAACAAGTACTCAACTTGCAAATTGAAATGAGATACAACTACATTTCTATTAGAATAGCCCAAATTCAGATATGGACCAATGAAAGCCTTCACTTGCTGCTGGTAGGAATGCAAAGTAGTATAGCCACTTTAGAAGACAGTTTGGAAGTTTTATTTTAACAAAACTAAGTGAACCAGTAATCATGCACTGCATTATTAACCCAAAAGGTGGTAAAAACTATATACATACAAACACCTGCCCATGTACATTTATGACAGCTACAGTCATAATTTCTAAAACTTGGAAACAATCAAGATGTCCTTCAATAACAGATAAATACACTAAAGCAATCTAGACAGTGGAATATTACTCGGCACTGAAGAAATTAACTACCGAGTCATGCAAATACATGGAGGAGACTTAAATGCTTATTACTAAGTGAAGGACACCAACCTGAAAAGGCTATATACTATGTGATTTCACCTATGTGGTAGTCTAGAAGAGACAAAGCCACGGAGACAATAAAAATATCAATGGCTGTCACAGGTTAGGAAGGCTCCAGAGATGCATAGACAGAACATGGGGTTTTTAGTGTGGGAATACTATTCTGTGCAATAGCACAGCAATATGTGCATGTCTTTGTATATTGTCCAAACCCATAGAATGTAGAATTTCAAAAGTGAATCCTAATATAAAATATGTACTCTGATTGATGATGTAGAAATGCAGGTTCATCACTGTAACAAACTTACACTCAGGGTGTAGAGCATTGCTCACAGAGGAAGCTACAAGTATGTGGGGCTGATTTTAGTATGAAAAACCTGCCCTTAAAATATTCATATTAACACACAAACAAACTCATACACATAACACACAAAAAACTACAGTTAGATTATTATAAAAATCAAGAAAAACCACGAGCAAAAAGGTTAGAATTCATCATACACTATCTCAAAGGTTTTTACAATGAAACTAAACTTATTTTAATTTCACAATACAAGCAATACTTAAAATGCATAAACACTTATTTCCAGACTTGCATATTGTCATAAAAATAACATCAAATATCTCTGGTCTTGCTGAATACATAACTTTCCTTTTCTGGTAACTCTATAATTCTTTACTTGCATTAATAAACATAGTGAGCATGTCTTTATATAAAAGACTGTATCCCTAATGTTCTTTATGATAATCTAGTTTTATATCTCTTTAATCAAACAGTATTGTTCTCCAGTCTTTTCAGTCTGCAGTCATCTTCGTACCATTTGATAAACAGCTATGTGACAATTTCACTTATATGCACATAACAGGGACATACATACTTAATTTTGATTTTTCATTAAAATCTGGCATGTTTAAAATTATATGTGACTAGAAGGATAAATGAATACATAGTAAGTATTAAATATCACTACTTTCTTTAAATGTATAGTAGTTTTAAGAAACCACAGATGATTCTCCCAAATCGAGGTATTGGGAGACATTATAAAGACAACATTTCACCACTGACATAGGTCATCTGTTGAGCCACTGTGGTATGTGGACAGATTTGCACATCATTACACAGCTCCAAAAGCCTTTCTGAACCTCAGTAACTCACAGTGAACCCATGATTAAATTCTCTCTCTCAGCATTTTCTCATGATCACATGGCCTCTGGAGAGTGAAGTCACCACAGAATTTACATTATTCTAATCAAATTCACATGGAGTTTTTATACTTGGAATACTGCCATTCTCAATCCCTTTCTCTAATTTCAAAATTACTTCATCTTTCACCTTGAAGAATGTGACCTTTTAACATGGCAAGGAAATTCTTTGTAAATTAGGCACAGGATAGTCAATTTAAGCATTTGTGTATTAAGTATACATATTTATTGAGCATTTACTGTGTATAAAATGATGAGCTTATGGAAAATATATGCATCAATGAAACATAACCCCTTTTCTCGAAGATGTTATAATCTGATTTGAAAAAAATGATTACTCAGCTGGTAAACTGGTAAATAGGATGGCTCAGAAGTAAACACTAATATCAGAAATAATTTAATAGAAAACATGCTTTTAATAAAGCATTAATGCAGAGGGAACAAATAATTTAAAACATGGTATTGAAAAACTTGTTAGCAATTTCAAAATGACTTTAGAAACTTAATTTATAGCAAAATATTTAGGATGGGTTAAAGGAATTAGCATAAAATTCTGAGCCTTTATCATTTTTTTAGCATTAGTAATAATAATCTTTATAAATATGAAAGTACTTTTCCAAGCTTCAAAATAACAAACAAATCAACAAATTTCATGATTTGTTTTTAAATCTTATGTCAATAAACTCTTACAGAAAAGGATTTGCTCATAGCAATGTACTAGAAACCATTTATTCTGTAAAAGATAGATCTATAAGGATAGAGAATACAAATACTTAAGGACATGGGGAAAGCTCAGTTTCCTTAGTTATCAAAATATTAGCTTAAGAAATGATATGTTATGTTTATGCATTAAATGTTCAAAGAAGCCTAATGATGCATCATGGTGAAAGAGCATTAAGAACATGTCCCGACAGATAACTTCCCCATTTGCCAGGGCTGGGTAACTCACAGCTGGCTGGGATGTTTCATTAGAGATTGGTGTCTTCTGAGACTGTGACCATGGATGTCAGCGGGGATGAGTGGGCCCCGTGCGAGGACCTGGTGCTGGAGGACCATAACCACGCCTTGCCAGTGAGTGCGCAGAGCTGACCTGAGGCTGAGCTGGACCTTTCTTTCTCCTCTATTCAGAACACTGCAGGATTACCAGAAGTCTGGCATGATTTTTTCCTTGGTTTCTTCTGACTTTTCATTCTTCTTGGGCATCTCTTACTACCGCTACGTCTCTTACTACCACATATTCAGGTGTTTGCAATGTTTTTCTTCCCTCTCTTCTGCCTTCTCCATAGTACGTCTCCTTGGAACAGACCTTGCATCCTTCTCTGGAACTCCCAGCCATCCCTTCTCTACAGTGCTTGCTGAGTTTTCCTTCTGAAACATGAATCTAAGTTTTACCCTCTTGTTCGGTGGTTCAGTTTGTGCCATTTCCCTGCTTCTCTCCCAGGCTGTTAAAACGGTCAGTTAACACCAACAATGAAACTGTGGACATTCTGGCCCCAAATCACATTCACAGTGCCCTTTTCTATGTAATTCCCCTACCTCTTCCCAATTCCATCCACACCATGCTCTGCAGAACAGAATTCTGGCTTTCTGTTAGCACTTTCACTTGCCTTTTCAGAGCCTTTCTTCTCAGCCAGCCATGTTTTTCCCCTTTTTCTTACTTAATGCTTGTCAAGAATTCTTTCTAAAGCCTCTTCTACAAAATCTTTCCAAATTGCTCTAGGCAGGATCTTACAATATCCTTCATTTCTAAGTCATTAGATTCTTTTCATTAAAAAAAATATGATTTTATTATTAAAAATTTGGAAGTCTTATTGAGTTTTCATGATATATTTTTAATTGCGCTACCCTTGCGCTGCTGTGTTCATACCACATGTGTAATTTTTGTTGTATTCTTTGTGGACATCTTTCTATGTTATATGGTCATCAGTGGCAAACTATAATGTAGCCTGAGATTGCCTGCAGGGAGGGAAAGAGGAGAATAACAACTCCTACTTCATTCTCTCCCATTCTTTGCTTTTCTCTGAAGACAAGACTTTGGTAAAGCTCATCCAAAATCCAGAAATAATGGAGTTAGAGCCTGAGCTTCTCTTCCAATAAGTTGGATTTACTTTTATAAAAGTGAAATTTTTCTATGTTTTGAAGGCTTTGTGTTTCTTGGCATTCAATTGAGTTTGAATTTTTGAAAATATATTATGTACCTTGCATTCTGTAAGACTAATATTTTCTTATTTTCAGAAGGTATTATTTATTAAATTAATAATTCTCGTGAGAAAAAACCTGATATTTTTCTGAGTAAATATTACTGAATCCTTTTAGGACAATCGTTTTTTACTTATAAATATAGGTCTACACGAGTAGTATCTGCCTGATGTTCATAACTTAGTCACCTCAATGTATGTTAAACATTACATCATAAATATGAACCAAGGGTAATAATACCAACACGAATAAAAATGGGGGATGGGGATCTAGAGGAAGAGGAGGGAGGCGGGAGGGAAGAAGGGGATTAAACAAACAAACAAGTTGTGTTATATACATGTATTCATTCCCCAAGATAAATATAAACTGCATGTATGGAAAACATGTACTTAAGGAAAAGAGCCCTTTTAGGGGTTTTAAACCCACTTTTTTAAAAAGCAAGATAAAGGAGAGGATTTGTAAAGGGTAAAGTCAAGATATGGAGAGGATGTCAGGAGCGGGGTGAAAGGGGAAGTAAAAAGAATTAAGATATATGAATGCAATCATTGTGTGCTGTAAATATACACTTAATAAAAAATTTAAAATAAAAATGTAAAAGACCTGCAGTCCTTGCCCAGTTGGTTTTAGGTTCTGAAACTGAATAATAATATAGCTTTACATCATGGACACTGAGGGAAGTATGAGATGCTCGTGGGAAGATGCGAGTGCAAACTCAGCAACCTCAAATCTTGTTACTTAGGTGTTCAGTAACAAGTTAAGCTTAGCACTTTTAAAACAAACCATTAAAACAGTTTTCAGCATATTAGAAAGGTTACAATGTAGATAATGAGGATTTGAGTAATTTAAAACATCATTTAAAATATTTTAGACATTCCGTTTAATAACAAACAATATGTCTCTAGAGAATAAAAAAAATTCAAGATACTATTGCTATAATTGATGCAATGGCCTTTTTCTAGAAGGCGCGGGATCCTGAAAAATCACTTCAGATACCTTACTCTGTCTGAGTGGCATGTGTGACTAGTGAAGGAATATAGGAGGAGTAAAGTTTGGAAGTGGCCTGAAAATTTTCAGTTGGAGGTATCTAGAAGACCATCGTAAATATAGGTCTGAGCTTTAACAGAAAATGAATGCTTACAGATTTGGAAGTGAAAATATACTCATTGATTAAATACATCTTATGTATGAGGGACTATGCTAAGATCCTATCCATTTGATTTTTCATTCCTTGGAGGCAATTCTAAAGTTAGTACTATTATTATCACCATTTTTCATGAAAGGAAACTGAGTCACATAAGATAAAATAACTATCCAAGACCATGAATTAAATGGGGGAATTAGGACTTAACCTAGACAATTTGACTTAAAAGAACAAAGTCCTCAATTATGACTGATTTTAAAAGATATAAATACATACACTGAGCAGTTTTGTGCTCAAAATTATTCTAGATATGCAACTAGCATAAATATGGCATCAAAAAGTCTTTCTAATTTGGTCTTTAATGGGAAAAATTAAAAACAAAAAAGTTACAATTTGATAATTATTAGGAAATTTATTAAATTGGTGCTTTCCTTTGATGAATACTTTTGAAAAGAAAATCGTAGTTTTGATTTTTTCTTTCTACCACAGTGTAATGCAATAATGACATGTTCAGAAAAGCTCATTGTCATGATGAAATAACACGTTTTTGCTGAGGTAATTATTATAATAATAGGCTAGTTACACATTTTCTCTTTCTCATGCATAAAGTTTTTCTTTTTAATGAGCATACTTTCATCTATTTAGCCTCTGAGGCAGATGGCAATGCGTTTGCTTTGTGAGGGGGCCATGTGTGTATTGTTTAGAAAGAAATGAACTGACCTCAGCAGAGTAAAGCTTACTAGCAATTTTTGTTATCATCTTGAACTATATAAATCATATCAATTTAATTTAGATAGATATTCCAGTCATAAAATTCTTAGAATATTGGTTGATGTTTTCACCTACGTCTTAAGTAGACAATGGGCAATCTAGGAAATAGAGCTTCTCAGTGAGAGGCACACAGCAGACTGGATCCACTGTCCTGGAATTGACTGCTCTGCAGTTACTAAACCATACTGCCTACTGGCATAACAAAGACCATTTCACTTGAGTTTGCATCCATTCCAAACTGGTATGGAAGAATGAAGCATGAGTCCTGTAGGCTGGATACAGGGAGTCACATAGGCCACAGGCTGTCAGTGGGCGAATGGAAGATAAATCAAAATCACTAATCGGAGTTTTAAAATTTTACCCTTTCCGGTTCAGTAATGTTCCTAAGTGAGAAGTCACAGACTCCAGGTAAACGGGCCCATACTTTAGTTCTCGTGCTTAGCTGAACATTAGCATTGTATAAGAGCTTTTAAAAAATGCTCACACTCAATGACTTTGAAATCAGAATCTCTGGAGTTGGGACTTGAACACTGAGATTGGGAAAAATCTGATTTCAATTCGCAAATATGGTTGAAGACTTCAGGCTCACTTGTTGTATTAGTCCATTCCTGCTGCTGTAACAAAAGTACTTTTAGTAATTTGGAAACATCAGAAATTCATTGTTCACAATTCCAGAGGCTGAGAAATACAAGATTAAGTCACCAGCAGATTCTGTGTCTGACAAGAGCCCCTTTCTTTAAGATAGGAGTTTATGTCTGAGACTGCAGATGGCAGAAAGGCGAAAAAAGCCTTCTCTAAATCTTTTTAACATGGCAATAGCCCACTAATGGTACCTTCATGAACATATCACCTCCCAAAGGTCCCCCTTTTCAGTATTATCATATTGAGGGGTAAGTTTTAACTCACTCGTTATAAGTTAGATTAAATCATGCTTTAGAGGATCATGAGCATTCAGACCATCGTACTTACATAGGTTAAAAACCATCATGGATGATCCTAACATTCTAATCTTTTCTTCTTTTTCTAATATGTAACATTTCTTTAATTCCTAGTTTCTAAGCACCAGACCTGTGAGATGGTGAAGAAAGTCATAGATGAGAGCTGAATAACTCACAGCAGTGAACCAGATGTAGGTGAGTTTCTCTAACTTGCTACTCTTTAAGTTTCCTAATTCTTTGTTCCTGGGGTAGGGGTTTTGCTCTAGGATGCTTAGCAGTATTTCTGGCTTCTACTCACTAGATGCCAGCTTCACACCTCTCCCTAGTTGTGACAATCTTTATATGGTCCCAGACATTGACAAATGTTTTGTGGAGAGAAAAATCACTCCTAGTTGGGAGTGATGGATCTAGGCAATTACCAATGCAAAACCCAGTAAGTTGGTCTTCTGGGCTGGTAGTGGATCTGGCTGGATACAATTAGAAATCCTTAAATGCAAACCAGAAGGAACCAAGGTTTATATGTGGCTTTATCTTTCGTCTGAAGAAGTTGAAGAAATATTTGGAATTTGTTCTGGCTGATTGATTGCTGCATTAATAAGCTGCCACAAAACTTTAATTTTAAAAAATGATGAATTAATTTTATTTCCACATTGGAAATTTGACCAGAGCTAGGTGATAAAGCTCATTTTTACTCTACTGAGGCAACATAAAATGGAGGGTAGAATCATCTTCTAAATGCACACTCATTGACATGTCTGGTGGTTGGTGACTGGCTGTTGTTAGCAGTTTCAACTGGAGTTGTGGCAGAAAGACCTACATATGGCTTTTCCACAAGGGTGCTTGGCCTTTCTGCAGTATGGTGGCTGAGTTCCCTAAGACAAGCATCATAAGAGAGCCAGGCAGAATCCATACTGTATAACTGTTCTTAGTAATTACAATGCATCACTTTCACTGCAATCTAAAGTCTACCCAGATTCAAGCATAGGTAACATAAATTCCATCATTTGATGGAGAAATGTCATTGTCCTCTTAGAGGAAGAGCATATAGTATGGTATGTCTTACGTTTGTGCAGTCACCTTTGGAAATACAATTTACCATGAGGTGGAAAAAAATTTGCTGATGGTTTCTTAGCCCAGGTCTACAACAGTGCTACCTATAGGTTGTTCTAAGTAGAACCAGTGTCAATCAGGTGGGGAGCATTTGTTTCAGATATCAGTTTTCTGGGCCTCTTAAGGATTTTCAATTGGCAGGTCAGCCATGGGTACCTAGGACCTGCTTTTTCAATAAGCCCTCAAAATAATGCTAATGCATGTTAAGAATGTTCTTTGTTTCTGCTAATGCTTTAATTGTTTATATATTTCTGTCACACATTTTCTTTTTTGCAACGAGGCAATTAGACAGAGATAAGTTTGAAGAATGTAGCTTGAAGAGGTACTTTAATATGGTGCTGACCCAGGGATGTAGCTCAGTGGCACAGAGCCTGCCTAGCAAGCATGAGGCCTTGAGTTCAATTCCCAGTACCAAAAACATGTTGCTTTTGGGTTGAAGTATTCACATGTTACTTGACAAAAGACACTGGAAATTGTCCTGCTGGTTGGGAATTAGTGGACATTTGATTTGACTCTCCATGCCATATCAAAATGCACAGAAAGAAAGAAAAAATTACATCATAGTCCTAGTCAATGAATTTGGAATCCTTTTTTAAGCTATTTTCATGGTCAAATTTTATATGCTTTTTATGTTACACTTGAAAACTACTTTATCCATCAAATTAAAAAGTAACTATTATAATGATATAGTTGAAGTTATATCAGAAGGAGGAAGTCTTGGTAGAATCTTAAAATGATAATGTATATGGTAATATGAATTCCATTTTTAAGTATTATGGAAATGTGGGAAATAAAATGTTATTATAGGGACATTTCCCTGACCTGAATGTTGCTGATCAAGCAACTTCAAATGACCTAAAATACATTTGAGAAGTCAGCATGTAAAAAAAAAAAGCCCTCTGCAATCAAAACAGAAAACAAAAATACACACCCTTTACTTATAGCCTGAGTACCATTAGCTTACAGGAAAGTGACGGTGAGGTTCCCACTTCCAGCGAAGCAAAGCCAACATATTAGAGTGAAACAAAAGTTAACAGCTGCCATCAGGCTTGATGAGAACTAGGAACAATTGAGGCAACAAAACAAAACAAAATGGAGTTAATTATTTCAAAACAATATTTTTCTTAGTTTTTCAGAGTAGGGGAAACCCATTCTTACATCTCACTATTTCTAGGGGGTACCACAGCGATATAAGAACAAGTGTGAGGTTTTCAAAAACTTAACTTCAAATACATTCTGTCTAGCAGATTGGAGAAGGATGAAATACATCAGGAAAATATCCTACAGCATGGTTTAAGTAAAATAATCTTTGATATTTATAATAGATAAACTATTATTTGTAAAATTATTTTAGTAAACTTTTTCATTTGCAGAAGACACTGGATAGTAAGTGTTTCTTGATATACAAATTGATCACTCTATTAAGATGTTTTCTCTAAAAAACTTTTTACTGAGTAAAAGATAGTTTAGTGCTATCTAAATCTAAAATCTAAATCTAATATAGAAAACTATATACATATGTTGAAGCTTTTGTAATATCAGCAATGCTAACAAGCTGAGAAAGATCTAAAGCATCATATAATCTACTACTCTGTCCTACTGAATTCAGCTCTAAAAATTGTCTCAAATATATGTACCTTTTTTTCCCCAGCACCATATTCCCCATCACCACCACCATCATCATTATCTTTCTCATCTGTATTTATCTCCCTATTCTCTGGGCTGCCCCTAATTCTTTCTCTGTGCAGATATCAGAGAGTTACTTGCTTCTTTAACCTGCAGTCCTGACTTTCCTTACTCTTCAGATCAAACCCCACATCCTTACTGTGGCTCTCAGGGCTTTGCCTGATTTGGTTTCTTCTTACTTTTATGATCTCACCCAGATACTCCCATTTGTTCAGTCTGCTCTAGTTTTTGACCCTCTCAGTACTTTGGACATTGAGTACACAGTTGCCTGTGCCTTTCTCTATATTCTTGGCAAATCTAGGTCTTTATTTTCCAGATCTCAGGTGAAATATTGCCTTCTCAGAGAGGTCTTTCTTGACTTTCCTATACAATTTAGGTTTGTCTCTCCTCATTGTTATTTTCTATCTCACTACAGTGCTCAGTTCCTTTGAGTCATATCATGTGCTTTGTTTGTTTATTTATTTTGTTTCTTTTGCAACTTTTTTGTGAGCAAAAAAACCCTAGTCCACTTTATTGAACTGATTGCCACATAGTAGGTACCTAATGACTTAATGAGTGTGCTGCTATAAAGAAATTAAAGACTAATTGTATGGAATCTGTAATGGCAAGGACATGTGCTAATACAACATGTCAACATGATGAACCAGGGTTTACATGATTAATAGAGGCTCTACATATATGGATTTTTACATGAGAAGTAGAGTTCATAATTCCTTTTAATACAATATTATAGTTGACCATGATTTGATTCTACAAAGATGGCTTTGCCTAAGTCCAAGAAGGAAGTTAGAGATACTTGAATTAAGCCACTGTTTCTTAGGAGTAGAATAAAGAGAATGGAAATAGGAGATTTAGCTGGAATAATTAAATCTGACATCTCATCTACTCAAGCATAATCAAGAGATTACAACCATTATTAATGTTCTGTGTGGAATTTGAGGGATTTAACATGCATTGTCACAGAACAAGTAAATAAGGCGAAAGTGAAGTGAAATTTCATGAGTGAAACTGAATTTACCTTAGAAAGTCAGAAATGAAAAGTATTTCTCTTTGCTTAGGCTGCTTCTAGATTTACTCAGTGACATCTCATTAATGATAATTTTAATACAGATTATAACAAAAGAAAAGCCAGTTTCTTGTATCAGTAACTGGTTCATACTTCTTTCAGTTAAAGACCATGACTTAAACATTTTTATATTTGCAAAGTGGACTTAGAAGTGGAATAGTATGTAATACGGATACTAAATATTTCTTCAATGAATGGAAAATTCTCAGACCAGTTAAGAGAATATAATTTAAATCGGTTTTAAGTACCAAATAAATCAGTGCAGCTACATGTACACTGCTTTTTCAAAATCATAAAAGTGAAAAAGAAAAATAAGTTCCTTTACCTTATATTTATGCAGAAACCTTTGATAATACAAGTAACAATTTTATTATAAAAGGAATGCACAGTAGGTCTCACGTAAAATAAAACAAGAAACCTTTAGATGGCGACCAAGAGCTATGATTATGAATTCCTTAGTCTGTTTTTATAATTTATGATCTTTGAAAGGGGTCATGTAAAGCAGGCTATTTAAACCATATTAATTCAGTGTAAGCCAAATATAAATAATAGTTCAACCTTGAAATGAAATGGATTTGAATGTTAATACCATTAAATAATCAAAACTTAATTTTGATTTTTATTGACAATGGGTGTCATTATTATCAATATTAGAGAACCTGACCTGGGAAGACAATTAATTATATTGTTATTGAGTTTTGAGGATTAATTACACTTAGCAGCTAAATAAAGATTGTTATAATCTTTAAGTAAATCATTTTTAAACAAAATGGTAGGGTTTTTTTCAAAATGAGAGTTTTTAAAGAAGTCAAAGAATATAAAAAAGATGTCAGAACTGTACAAATGCTTATTGTGCAACTAGAAATTTCACTCAAGGTTGACACAAACCCCACAAGAAAGGTCAGTTAATCTAAGTCATTCTTGCAACATTGGTAGAAGATACTGCTTCCTTGACTAAGAGTGTATTTCTCTTCCTTTCAAGTGCACACTTTGATAAAAATTTGTGATCATATCCACCTTTCTAGAGCCTCTTTCAGCTCTAGAAAAAACAGGAAATAAGAAAATTAATTACAACATGGGACTCTGGGTTGGATTCTAGACCAGAAAAAAAGGAACTAATGGGACAGTTTGTGAAAGTCGAATATGGTTTGAGAGTAGCGAATAGGCTTGAATTGATGTTAATTGGTTGGTTTTGATAACAGTACTGTGATTGTGAAAGATGGTAACATTCAGGGGAGCTGGTCAAGGGGTATATGGGAATTCTTTGTGCTATTTTGGTGAAGCTGAAATTATTTCAAACTAAAAAGTTAGGAAATAAGTGAAGTAAAACCAAGCCGAAAAAAAAAAAACAGAAAAGAATAAGATAAAGTTAGCATCATGCATTTTTTATGGTATACACTAGTTTTAATTCCCTGCTTGTTCTTTACATCAGTATGCTTTAATCTGCAAAAAGAAAGCATTTTAAGTATTACTAGTAGAATTGCTTTATAATAATTTTCATTTTAAGGTTTTCTAACTAATGATAAATTTTGTTAGTATTTAAAATCAGCCCACGCTCACCCTTCTCCATACTCTATGATTCTCACTCAAAAAGCTGAACAATTTTGCACCAATCAACATTGAGATCAGTTCATGCTAGACTCTTTTTCCCTGTTACTTTAATGTGTTACTTATTAAAATCTGACCATAGCAGTTTAAATATTATTCAGCTTTACCCCGACAGCATTTTATTCCTGCTTTTAATTCATTATATTGTAATTATTTATTCAATGATTGCTTTTACTATGCTGCACTTGTGTACAAATTACAAGGGCTCAGTATACTATCTGTGCATTGCTCACTATATTAAAAATGGAAAACGTTTTTAACTCACAGATAAATAAAGCAAAAGAACAAATATTTTGTCAAATAGATACCCATCTACAGGAATGTGCTATTTTCTAGGGAGCAGGCTTTAACCTTAGCCATGTGTACAGAAAGAGGGAATAATTTATCTGGCTACTCTGAAGATTCCCTAAAGACAGGATCTACCATATAACTTAATTTTTGTCATAACTTCCATGTCATAAGAAAGATATCATGTCTTGCATTAAATTTTTTAGTGTAAAAACAACTTTAAAATGTTCATCAGATTAGTTTTCTTCTTTATATTGTTATTGTTAATGTATTAATTGTACTAATTAATGGAATTCACTGTGACATTTCCATTCATGCTGAGATCATATCCATTTACCCTGTCTCTGTTTATACCCCTGCCCTGGCACAATTCCAAATTCCTAATAATCTTTCTTGTCCTCTACTTTTCAGCATAACCTTTCTCTTAGTTTCCATACATTAAAAAGAATATGTGACATTTGTCTTTCTGTTTCTGGTTTATTTCTCTTAAGATGTGATCCTCTAGTTCCATCAGTTTTGCTGCAAATGACAGGATTTTATACTTAATGGATTAATGCTTCATTTTTTATATGCCCACCGTATTTTCTTTATCCATCTGTCTGTTGATAGGCCTTTAGATACGATTCCATGTCTTAGCTGTCATGACTAGTAGCACAGTAAACCTGAGCATTCAGGTACATTTTGTATGCTGACTTCCTTTCCTTAAGAACCACATCCAGGTATGCCGTTGGTTGGTCATATGGTAGTTCTACTTTTAGTTTTTGAGAAACTTCAATGATTTTAAAATACAGTAACTGTATGAATGTATATTCACCCCAAAAGGGTTCCTTTGGCTCCATGTCCTAGTCATAATTTATTTTATTTAATATATATTCTAACTGGGTATTACATGGCGTCATTGTTAATGTTGTTTTGAGGCAAAGTTTCTCTATGCAGTTGAGGGCAACCTTGAATTTACCTATGTAGTCCAGGGCGGCCTTAAACTTATAGTGATCCTCCTGCCTCAGCCCCCTGAGTGTTGGAATTACAGCTATGCACTACTATGCCCCCAACTCTCATTGTACTTCTGATTTGTATTTTCATGAATGCTAAAGATATTGAGAATTTTTCATATATTTGTAGACTATTTTTATTTATTTATTGATTGATTGATTGGTACCAGGGATTGAACTCACAATCATACACTTGCAAGGCAAGTGCTTATGCCACTGAGCTAAATCCCCAGCCCAATTTGTAGGCTATTTTAATTTCTTCTTTTTTATTGTCTCTCACATTGACATTTATTACATAACATTTCTAGCAAAACAAGTAACAAGTTCAATAAATGAATTCACATTGGCTGGTTTCATTTTGATCCGTTAGTCAGTTTGGAAAAGAAAAGCCATACTGATCAAAGTGATAAAATTAAAAAGCACCTTTACCTTGCTACATAGTGTTTTTAGCTAAAACTCCAAGCTGTTACAAGATGCAAATCCAACTACAGGATTCTTATATAACATAGATTTGTCTCATATTGTTTTGATATAGTCACTTATATAGATATTTAAAAATTATGTACAAGATTGGGTAAGGAACCGAAAGTATACCTGTGAGAAGTATATTCCACAGTAAATACCTCAATTCTCATGTCACTGAGAAACTGAACTTTAGATTCTAGGTTAATTTCTTCTTTTGAGAAGCGTCTATTTAGGTAATTTTACCATTTTTAATTGGGATCACTCTTTTTGTTGCTATAAATTTACTGGAATCTTTTTGTATTCTAGATATTAATTCTCTGTTAAAGGAATAGCTTGTACTTAATAGTGGCGCCCTCTATTTTTCTGTTTCTCAGTGCACATTCCTCTCAATCGTTCTGTGTAAGAGTCACTGTATGGGGCCAAATCTGATTCTTGAGGCACCTTCTCACTGAGCCAGTGCAATGGAATGTCTGTGGGGTCCCAGAGATGATAATATACAATGGTTTTGAGCCTCAAGTGACCATATTCAGACAATAATTCCCCCTTATATTATCTTTCTGTGACTGAGACATAATATTTAGCACATATAACTTTAAAAAGGAGAATTTAATGTGGCTCATGGTTTTAAGAAATTCAGTCAATAGTCAGCTGCCTTCAAGGCAGAAAAGTAATGATGAGTCACAGCTTCCCCAGCTTCCTAATTCATGGTGGCTGCGTAGCAGAACAGGAAAATAACATCAGAGAAGAAAGGAAAAGGGGAAATACAGAAGCCAAAGACATAACTCACATAAACATGACAAGTGTGATTGTTACTCTGATAATCCACTTTAACTTATTCCTTATCAATTTGACACCAAATAGTTTAAGGAAAACTGCACTTAATCTGAAAATAAATATGAGGTTATAATTCTACCTAACATGATATAAATATTCTTCATAAAGACAAAGCATGATAAATCCTTTTGTAAAGTCTCAACAGTCCTAGCACCTCCAAAATATTCAAGGCAATGTGCTTTTTGAGACTCAAAGCAACTCTTAGTTATAAAATCTTGTGAAAATAAAAAAATAGGTTCCTTAATCTGAGAGTACACTGATGCAGGGTAAACATTCCAGTTTCAAAAGGGAGGAATAGAAGGATAGAAATGAATCAGAACAAAGAAAAACCAAAACCAAGCAGAGCAAATGTGAATTCCAAAAGCTCCAAATTCAGTATCTGGAACACATGATCATGAGATGTGAGTTCCTTATAGCTTGCTGATGGCATCCCACATGACCTCTGTGTCATGTTGGGTCTGCTTGGTGCTTACAGCTGTTCTTAGGAGACATTCCATGTTCCTGTCATCTCTAACTTCCTGAGGTCTCCATGTACCTTCCCTTCATTCCCAGCTTCACACAGTGCTCCCCTTGGGGGTTCCTTGCCTGATCTCTCATATCTTCTTTTGAGACCTAGGTGGAAGTCTCCTTAACCCCACAACTCTTTCATTCTGCATGCCAGTAAAATTGACATCACATAAGTTGCCAAGGTCTGTGCCGGTGGGATCATGGCTGCTGCCCTTGACCAAGACTGTAGCAGGCTCTAAGTAGCTGAATGACTGAATACAGTGAAATAAATACAGGAAATGAATTCTCTAGGTAGCCTTTCTCTGGTGCCAGGGGCCCTCTTTTTAAATGAAACGTTTACTCTTGCACCCTTGGTCCTGTGATGGATGGTGTGTTACTATTTCTAGAGATGCCCTCAAACCGTCTTTCCTATTGTCCAGGTATAAAGTATGTGGTGGTACTGGAGGGTTCTTTTTGATGGTGTTATTTTCTTCAGACACCACCCCTATTTTGGCTCCAACCTTACATTTCCATGTATGTACTTTTAGCAAAAATGTAAATTTTACAACCATTTCTGTTCCCCTCTTTTGTCATCTTCAATGTCACTGTAAGTCTGATTAAAAGCATCTAGCAGTAATCATGTCATACCTTGAACTTCGGGTTGCCTTGAAATCTTCTACAACAGATTAACGACTCTATCACATTTAAACTCAGCCTCCCACCAAGCTGCAGAACAAGGGAAAATGTAGAAGTTTTTTCAGAATGTAACTTTCATGACCTCCAGTCTACTTCATTCTCACCTGAAGCTTCAAGAGCCTGGCATTTATCATCTCCATTCCTGTCACTGTTTTTGCCCTCTCTGCTCTGACCAGAATCACCCATCCAGACCTGCTTATAACATTCTAGGGCTTCTCCAGCCAACTTCTTCAAACTTTTCCAAATAATTCCTATAAGCCATTTGCAAAGTCTTCTAACCCACATGGTCAGATACAGTCACAACAATACCCCCACTTCTCTGTTACAAATTTTCTGTGTTAGTCAGTTTTCTCATTCTGGAACATAACACCTGACACCCACAATTAAAGGTGAAGAGATTTAATTTGATGCATATATTAAGGGAATTCATCCCATGGCTGACTGTCTCCAAGGTAGAAACATCAAGGCAGAAAGGTAAAGTAGAGGCAAACTGCTTAGATCATGTTGATTGACAAGCAGAGCAAGGGAACAGTCTTAGAAAGGAAAGGAGAAGAGCTAGTCGTAGACCCCAAGGTCACACTTCCACGACCCACTCAGAGGTATCCAGAAGTGTGGCTTACTAATCCTGTTAGTGGTTGTCAAGCCAATCAAGTTTACATCACATTTCTGAAGATGCCTCCTGCCTTCAGCACCTGTGTTCACTGGAAGATGAGGTGAAATTTTTTCTCAAAATCAGATGATTCTGAAGATTTCAGGCCTTTTATCTATTTTAGGCTATAATCCCACAAAGGCCACAAAACTCCAGTAGGTAAAATTTCCAGTATCTGCAGTGTGATGGGACGCTGTCTTCACCTTTACCCCTGCAGAGGAGAACTGCCCCTCACTAGGTAGCAGATTCTGGGCTATTCTATTTCTTTGGCTGCTCTGCTATGCCAGGTGCCTGGATTTTACAATATTTGTAGTTTTCTTCTACTGAATTCCAGTGTTTGCCTGTGCTCCTTGAAATGTGACTGCTGCTTTTGTTTTTATTTATGGAAGACCAAGTGAGTGCTATATGCCTCTATTCAGTCATCGTACTGATTTCTATTTTCCTTTTTTTTTCTTAGCTTTGAGAGTATTGTTTTTAATTCTAATGTTTCCATTAAACCTCATCTCTTCCTCTTTTGGATTTTTATTTCCTTTGAAAATGTCAATTTTCATTTTCATTTAAAATGAGTAAGGGCAATTGTATAATTATAGCACAGGGAAGTTATATGCAAGTTATAGGAGAGTCTGAGTTTGAACTTCAAAATTAGTTGTGCTTTATTTACCTTTAACTCATAGATGAAATTAATTTACATATAGACTTATTGTAGTTCATAAAATTAAATTAGCCATAATCCAGATATGCGACAAAACACAAAGCCTAACCGCATTATTTTTGGAAGTGGAGAAGTTGTCAGTCCATTCATCTCAGACTTCATGTACCATGCATTTTAGTACAAACTGGTTTACAGTTATAGCTTTGAGCTAATTCTACATAACCATGCTAAACTCTGAAAAATACAGATAAGGAAATGACCCAAAGCCACACAACTTTAATAGTATTAATTCTTTTGCTTAAGTTTTTTTTTATCACTTTTATTAAAGAGGTTGATTCACATCAGACCTTTTCTCATTTCAGGTAAGTGCTAGGATGCATCCTACTGAGAATGTAGAAGCACTCATGGGGCCTGCATGGGAATCTTTCCTTTGCTATTAATTTCAAATACAATCTTCCTATGTGTAACATTAAGAGTAATACAGAATTCTTACTGGGTCTATTTGTTTCAATTTTTGCCTTTGCCAGCACCACCTAGTTTTCTAGAGAATTTCAGTTTCTATTCCTTCCAGGTTTGGAGTCAATCCTGATGCAGATATTAAGAGTTATATCTATAGTCATTAAAAGGAGCTTGGTAGGAGCCATTCCTTCCTGGGCCAATGGATTGTTCAGTGCACTACAGACACTGCTACCCAATGACTCTCTTGACTAAACCTCCCAGCTGGAATCCTTGCTTTTGATTATTTGTAGATTAAATGATCATTTTTAATAGGGGCCCCATCCCTTTATTATTTTGCCTGGAACTTCACATTGTGTTTCCTAGACATGAGTTGGAGTTGTGCTTCCCATTGAATGAGTCTCTTTCTTTACTTACCTGGAGATAAATCCCTGGTATTGCCTAAAGTTTCTAGACTTTCCTTGCTAGATTACAGTTCCATAGAGACTACTCTTGGCTTAGAGTAGTTCCATAGAGACTACTCTTGGCTTAGAAACTTGTTCTACCACCTGCAGATACTGTGATGTAGACTGCCCAGTGACTTTCCTTTCTTTTAGGCCATCAACCCCAATCTGCCTTTGTTGGTTTATTCTTACTTCTGTGATTTAAGGCCAAGCACTTCTCAAAGCATTTGTGGTAGTGTATAAGACAGCATCTGTATGCAGCGTATTTACCATACAAAGGACATCTTGAATGGCTTTCTTTAGTAAATGCAATTAAACTGGTGGTTTTAATATTTTTAATGAAGAAAAAGTTTCTATCTTTTCTCCAACAAAAAGAGTAGAGTTTCCTTTTGTTTTACTGTTTCAAAATTTGATGAAGCACAGAAACAAGTTATTCTTGTTGAGATTCCATAATATGTTAGCCATTGGAGATCCTAGCCAGCACTTGGGTTATGTAGGTTAACATTGTACTATGAGCATGATAAGGCCTACTGTACTGTCTGATTTTTTGCACAACCCAGTTTCCACGGTAATGTGTTTGTGCCCACAGAGAAACAAAAATGAACACCTAACTAGAGCTGAAATAAGAGATAAACTTTATTTTGTGGATACTTTGCTCTGGTGCTGTTAAGGAAGAAAAGACAGAAAAACAGAAAGGTTTCAAGTCTGAGCTCAAAGATACTGATGATTTGTTTTGACCAAATAAAAAAATCATTCTTCGTATTATTAATAACACCTTTTAGGAGATTTTTTTTTTCCTCCAAAAGTGATCCTTAAAAACTTACTAAACAAAAGGCTCTTTTTTAGTGTTTTGTTTTATCAATTTGTTCTCTATAGTAGACATTTGTAGTTCCATATTTCAAGAATTTGGGCGATTTTCATGAAAGTATCTAAGTAAGTTAGATTTGAAATGAAACCTGGACAACCTAAGACTTGAGTAAATGAGTAAAATAGTATTTTAAAAATAAAAATAGATTATTTTTTTCTTCTCTTCTTTTTTAATGTCTAGCATACTCCTAGCCTATCTTTTGCCAGTTTATGGCATTTGAAAAGAGCTTATAAACAGCAAAAGGATGTAAATTCAGCTGCTTTGACTTAATAGAAAGAAAACTGGTAGCCTTAGTTAAGGCTGACACTTTTCTGCCAAATTCCTAACAAATTCCTTACAGCAGGATTTTGAACACCACTAAAATAATTCACATCCATTTGCAAACTCCATTTAAGGGGCATAAACTTCACTTGTGAAAGACAAGCAACAATCCCTGAGCTTCTGTGGCTTTTTACTGTATTGTCATCCCCTCCCCCCCAGTTGCCCAGATTTCCCCCTCATAGTATAGAC